>WNWK01004912.1:0-130280 GCA_009830355.1 Cherax destructor
GTGTTGAGGAGGTTTGGGAGGTGGTGGTGGGAGTGTTTGTAGGTGGTGGTGGTGTGGAGTGTTTGTAGGTGGTGGGGAGTGTTTGTAGGTGGTGGTGGTGGTGGGGAGTGTTTGTAGGTGGTGTTGAGGAGTGTTTGTAGGTGGTGGTGGAGTGTTTGTAGGTGGTGTTGGGAGTGTTTGTAGGTGGTGTTGGGAGTGTTTGTAGGTGGTGGTGGTGGTGGTGGGAGTGTTTGTAGGTGGTGGTGGAGTGTTTGTAGGTGGTGGTGGTGGTGGGGAGTGTTTGTAGGTGGTGGTGGTGGTGGGGAGTGTTTGTAGGTGGTGAGGTGGGGAGTGTTTGTAGGTCCCTTGCATCAAGAGCCCTTCAAGGGCATCAAGGCACCACTTGAAGTGACAGACATAAAACATGGTCTAGTCTAGAGGAAGATATTAGTCACAGCACGACCCTTGCTGTCTTACTCAGGATAATTCCTCAAAAATCAACCAACCCATTGTTCACTACACTTCTGTTGTAATGATGTTGCTAGAATTACCCACAATATGTTGAGGAAAAGGGCATAAGTGCAACTAATGCGACGTTATATTGTGGCAACGTTTCGCTCTCCAGGAGCTTTGTCAAGCAGTTACATCTTTATAAAGCTCCTGGAGAGAGAAACGTTGCCACAATAAAATGCCACATTAGTTGCACATGTTTTTTTCCCTAACACTTCTTTGTATCCACGAGTACACAAGAGAACCCTCCATCACGTGTTGTAATCTACTCTCGTGTTTGCTGTATTTATTAATGACTTTTATCCTGTCTCGTTTAATGTCTTTGTAGTATACATACACTCAGTGGCCACTTTATTAGGAACACCTCAACACCTGCTCGTTAATGCAGATATCTAATTAGCCACTCACGTGGCAGCACCTCAGTGCCTAAAAGTATGCAGACATGGTCAAGAGGTTCATTTGTTTTTCAGACTAAACATCAGAATGGGGAAGAAATGTGATTTAAGTGATTTTGATCGTGGAATGAGAGTTGGTGCCAGCCGAGGTGCCTTGAGTATCATAGAAGCCGGTGATCTGGGATTTTTACGCTCAGCCGTCTTGTGTGAAACACAAAACATCCAGTGAGCGGCTGTTCTGTGGGCGAACAAGCCTTGTTAATGAGAAGGTCTGATGAGAATGGTCAGACTGGTTCAAGCTGACAGGAAGGCGACAGTAACTCAAGTAATCATGGGTTACAACAGTGGTATGTAGCAGCTCTGAACGCACACGTTGAGCCTTGGATGGGATACCAGCGGCAGAATACCACACTGTATTCCATTCCTGTCAGCTAAGTACAGGAAACTGAGGCTACAGTAGGCACAGGCTTATCAAAACTGGACTGTTGAAAGCTGGAAAAACGTTGCCTGGTCTGACGAATTGCGATTTATGCTGCGACATGCAGATGGTAGGTCAAAAAAACCATACCACGGATGGGGTTCGAACCCGCGGTCAGAGAGTCTCAAAACTCCAGACCGGTGAGTCATGTAGGTCAAAATTTGGGATGCAATGGAACGGGAGATTCCCTGCAACTAGGGTGATGCTATCATATCAACATGGACCAGCATCTCTTAGAAATGTTTTCAGTCCCTTGTTGAATCCATTCCACGAAGAATTAAGGCTGATCGGGGAGCAAAGGGAAGCTCTGCTCAGTACTAGAAGGATGTACACAATAAAGCGGCCACTGAGTATGTATATTGTTTGTTATATCTATTATGTTTTATTAGTCTTAGGTTTTAGCTTGTCCGAAATGAGAGGAAATATACATCCCGAGGAGGGAGCATATTTATCTCAGAGTATATACAATGAGTTTACTGGAATCCCTATTTTAGGAATTAAGGTATTCTTAAATAACAAAAAGTCGCAATACCGTGACTGGAACAATACACAAATAACTCGCACATAGGATTGAGGAGGTTACCACGACGTTTCGGTCCGACTTGGACCATTTACAGTGACTTTGCAAGTGGTCCAAGACGGACCGAAACGTCGTCGTAAGCTCCTCACTCCTATGTGCGAGTTATTTGTATATTAAGGTATTCTTGTCTGGGAGTGTAAAGGTTACGTACACTATGACTCGTGAAGTCGATAGGCTTTAAACCCTCTTAACCCACTAACCAAGGGCCCAAGATTGTTCAACTGCCTCCCAGCATACATCAGGGGGATTACCAACAAACCCCTGGCTGTCTTCAAGCAGGCACTGGACAGGCACCTAAAGTCGGTACCTGACCAGCCAGGCTGTGGTTCGTACGTTGGACTGCGTGCGGCCAGCAGTAACAGCCTGGTTGATCAGGCTCTGATCCAACATGAGGCCTGGTCACAGACCGGGCCGCAGGGGCGTTGACCCCTGGAACTCTCTCCAGGTAAACTCCAGGTAAACAACCAGAGGCTTTCCATGGATACTCTCAAATATCATCATATCTTGTAAAACTATGTATTGTATCTTGTGGACATAAAAGTTTGTTTCTTTGTAAATATATTAGGCTTCAAGGAAGAGGGTAATGGACAGTGTTAGGGTCTTGTTGCTGCTGTTAAGTCTCTTTATTCAAGGAATTTGAATTACACCATTTTCTCCTCCTCTGTTTCTTACTACTCCTTCCTCCAACATCTCTCTGTGTCTGTTTCTCATTCGCTTTTTCCTGTAAAGGACACAAACAGGTTTAACGTGCTGCCAGACGTAAGTTGCTCAATTGTGATATGTTATTATTGGAGATTAATTATACATATATATGGTTAGATTTACATTAGCCTAACTTAACCCAGAATAACATATAGTATTTAGTATTGCAGTTGTTTAGATGGGTCATAAATCAACAGAAATGTCCATCCCTATTTAGAGGTCAAAGCTGCAAGCATCCTTCATTTTATTACCAAAAAAATATCCAACCTCCAGCCGCCTGACCATGACCCTGGCTGCTGGTCGCCCGCTCATAATGGGAAAGGATTTATGCCTCAATAGCTATTCTCTATGATTCTCACCGTCATCTCTTATCTTCCATACTCTTTTCCTTTCATTTCCCTAATTTCACACAAAAAATGAATCTGTAGTTTAAACAAAGGTGAAACTAAGAAACCATACCACGGGTGGGGTTTGAACCCACGGTCACAGAGTCTCCAAACTCCAAACCGTGGTATGGTTTGTTTGCAATCGTGAAGCTAAGAATTTAGATCTAAAATAGTAAGTTTATTTACGCACAGGTACACATAAGTACAATTATCATATATAGTTTAAATTACCTAGGATAACCCCAAAAAAGTCAGACATTGGCTTATTTTCATTGTAGTTGTAGGTTTTAAATGCTGGTCTAATATTCCAGTCAGTCATACTAACCACAAGCTACGGGCAAGTTAGGAGCCGTATTTATAGGTGGTGGTGGTGTTTTGTTCGTCAGGAAATAGCACAATTTCTCCTGACAAGGAGTCTTACTCAGAGGATGAACCATAAGTGGTTAAGCATCCTCTGGCCGTCCCCAGCCAGGTTTTCATCTCATTTAAAAATCAAAGATCACTATTTAGCAGTGTATCCTAAGATGATGAGTCTTAAACACCTTATATAGCCGCTGTAGAAAATCATGACCCCGAATCATTAGTCGTGAGCAAAAGTGACTAGATAGGTTAAGTCATGCTATGTGTACTAGAGTACCAGGGAAATCTAGTGACTAGGTTAGGTCGGGCCATGTGGGTAGCAGAGTGCCAGGTTCGAACCCCACCCCACGGGTGGGGTTCGAACCCGCGGTCAGAGAGTAAAAGTTAAATTATGCGGTGATATCTTCCACAGACTGGATGAAATCTTCTGGTTCTCCAGTTCTAATTCTGGCGAACACCAGTTCTAATTCTGGCGAACACCAGTTCTAATTCTGACGAACACCAGTTCTAATTCGGGCGAACACCAGTTCTAATTCTGACGAACACCAGTTCTAATTCTGGCGAACACCAGTTCTAATTCTAACGAACACCAGTTCTAATTCTGGCGAACACCAGTTCTAATTCTGACGAACACCAAGACCAATTATTTTGGTATTCTTTTCGTGATAGAAATTCGCAACTCAAATTGACATTCCGCTACAACTCTGTCAGTGTTTAATAATGTCTTTATTTTCCTTTGGTTTTCGTTGCTTTCAGAGTCTATTCATTGCTCCTGGTTCGGCCTCTCAATGCCTATAGAACGACTTTGTTAATTCGACTGTTCCTTCAATGACTAACGACATAGTGAAGCAAATACCACCATTCATCCTTCATAACAGCCTCGTTGTGTTCGTTATTCACTAAAGACCTTCACTGGTCGCCACAAAAACTGAAGTACCATTCATTCTCTTCTTTAAAACGACTCACCTTCAGTGGTGAGCTATTATAAACCGACAGAATAAAAGTGTGGTGCTTTGAGAAGTGGTAAATGTGTGTAATGGCGGTAATGAACCAGCGGAGATGTGTGCATTCACAGGAGAGGACCAGGAGGAAAGGGATGAACAGGAAGCATAAAGAGCCACTAACACAGTGCCCTACCACCACGCCCTGCTACCACCACGCCCTGCTACCAGCATATCTTCTACCACCATCACCATGCCTACCATGTGCCAACCATTAACCATTTTATTAGTGGTATTCAATACGAAGTAGATGACCATAGGTGACCCGTATGTCGATTGCTGGCGCACTCATTTCACACTGAGGTTCGGGGGTCGATCCCTGGTACGGGTGGAACATTAGTACGTGTTTCCTTAAGGCACCTGCTGTCCAGTAAAATAGGTACCTGGGTGTTAGTTGACTGGTGTGGGTCGCATCCTGAAGACAAAATTAACCTAATTTGCCCGAAATGCTCTGCATAACAAGTGGCTTTCTGTATAGTAGCATGTCATTGATGTTAGCTAGGCTTGTATACCTTGTACATGTATCTGTAGAAATAAAGATTATAATTATTATTGTGGAAATGTTTCACCTGCTTTGCAGGCGTCTTCAGTCGAATGTGTATGGTATACAATACCAACACGATGAAGAATTAGACACGTACAAAGTCTGGGTATCTTTATTGTAGACGTTTCGCCAACCAATGGTTTTATCAATACAAATAGTACAAGGAAATTATATGAAGACTGTAGAACTATATACAAAAGATGAGGTAATCAGTCCCTCAGCCTTGTAATTTGTATTGATAAAGCCACTGGATGGCGAAACGTTTACAATAAAGATACCCAGATGTTACACATGTGTCTAATTCTTCGTCTTCAGTCGAATACAGTAGTTGGTTGTTCTATTGTATTTACTAAGCACTAAAACATTTTGGCTGTCAGAGCTTTAAACATATTTGTAATTGTGTTGACCATTTCTCTCATAGATATCATAATCAGAATTCAAGTAAAACTATTCTAAGTCAGTCCACGGAACGGGTATTCCGAGGGTTAACGCCGACGTACGAACCACAGCCCGGCTGGTCAAGTACTAACTTTAGGTGGCTGTCCAGCTCCCTCTTGAAGAAAGCCAGGAGTCTGTTGGTAATCCCCCTTATGTACGCTGGGAGGCAGTTGAACAGTCTTGGGCCCCTGACACTTGTGTGAACCCATGGCAAGTGAGTCCTAAAATTCACAGGCCAGTGCGTTAGCCACTCAGTCATGGGTTCAAACCATACCTGTTCCGTGGTTTGTTTACAATCGAGTTATTACGATTTCGTGAGTTATTCTAAGTCAGTTCGTCACATTCCGTAATCCATGTCAACAAAACGTTCCATGTCAGCGGCCAGGAGCATGAGCAAATTTAGACGAAAGGAGAAATATCCCCACCATTTATGCTGAAAGAGATGCTAGGTTCGCAATCAGGTAAGTACCCCGTGGGAAGAGCGGTATTGTTGTCAGAGAAGAGGGCCCCTACTAGTAGGTACAAACCACATCCGCACCACCGTGTTAAGGTGACCCAGCCTCGGTAGAGAGGGGAGGGGGATAGAGATGACTTAAATACTAGAGACAGGAGAAGCAGTGGAGATACCTGGAGTATATCTGGAGAGGATTTCGGGGGTCAACGGCCCCGCTGCCCGGTCTGTGACCAGGCCTCGTGGTGGATCAAGGTCTGATCAACCAGGCTGGTACTACAGGCCGCACGTAACCTGACGTACGAACCACAATCTGGCTGGTCAGGTACTGACGTTAGGTGCCTGTCCAGCGCCTTCTTGAAGACAGCCAGGGGTCTGTTGGTAATCCCCTTTACGGTGTATATGAAGTGGTCAGTCCCTCAGCCTTGATTAGTGTACAACTACATAACACACTGATAAACATACATATATATGTAATTTGAGGCGCTTGACACGAGAGAAGGTCGTTGAAGCCTAGTAATTTCAATTCTCAAAATTAATATTATTATAATATAAAAAGCGCTAAACTCGCATGAGTCATGCAGTAGCCTTCCTTTGCCTCCCACACACACCTTTCCTCCCTCTTACGCCCCCTCCTTTCCTTCCTCTCCCACCTAACTTTCCTCCCACACACACACACACACATATACCATCTCCCCCAACAATTGTGTCATCAGTCAAAAGCTTGTCTGAAGATTCAGCTGCCGCCTCTCCTTCCTTTCCTCTATTACTGCCTTGTTGGTTTCTCACCTCTCCCTCTCCTTTTTCTTCCTCTACTCCCTCTTCCTTTTCCTTTCTCTCCGCCCTCTTTTTCTTCCCTCTTCTACTCTTGAATTCGATATTTTTTTTATCCATACCTCCAGTTAACTAACAGTTACCTTTTAAAGATCCATACTACATCAGCACTTAAATAATCCACCATTAACCTTGCCTTAGTTTCCTTTGTTTTAGTAATTACTTACAGAAACAAAAGATAACTAGTTCCTGCCATTATATACGAGAGTGGAAGACTCAGTTCAAAACTTAATGCCCTCTCCAGTGGCAATAAGCCACAATATTTGACTTTATTAGCTTATACTAGGTTAAATGTCTATAGCGTACATATATGTGCCTATAACACAACCTCAAGACCATAGGAGTACAAAACAAACTCAAATTACTCATTAGAACGTAATTCTAATGTGAGAGACCTGGGAGTGATAGCGATAGAAGACTGCACGTTCAAGGATCATAGCAAGGTCATTATCACAATTACAAGGAAACTGATAGGTTGGATAACCAGAACTTTCAAAACAAGAGATGCCAAGCCAATGATGATACTCATGAAGCAACTCGTTCTCTCTAGGCTGGAATATTGCTGGTTACTGGTTTGATCGATCAGGCCAGCACCAAGAGGCTTGATCTGGGTCGGCAATCTCAGGTAACCTAAATAAAATCTTACTGACACAAGTATGTAGAGATACTTTAATCTACAGTAGATAACGTTTTGTTCAAGCGCTTAGAACGCAACGTTGTCTCATATACCAGGCGAGGTTACTCCCTTCATGTATAACAGGACATTACCAATAGACTTTTAGCCGTTAGTTACTTTTAGCTGTTAGTTTCTCGAGTCGGTTCCTGATCATCCGGGCCGTTCTGGAGGTCCCGCAAATTTCCTGTCCCAATTCTTCAGCAGGGGACATTAATACGGGTTCCTATTACAAATTCGGGCCGAAACACCCCATTATGGCCTCGATGACGCTGGATTACTTTACATCACTAACAGACCAGTGCTCACATGTTACTTCACTATGGCGTCCTTGTGTATCCCTCCGCGGCCGCTGCACACTCCTTCACACAAAATTTCTTGAAGGGTCAAATCAGCGTCACATTTTAATACACAATTATTATATTATTCATATTTACACATGCTGAATTTAGGAAAATTATAAAAAAAATCCACAGCCGTGATGCCTACTATGGACTGCGTTCTAGCATCAAAAGCCTGGTGACCCAGGAGGCCTGTGGGGCTGATGATCCCGGCAATCAGTAACACAAAGCAGAAGTCAACACAACTTATTATATCTACTTCCTATCCTGGTATTGAAGGTAATTTTTCTCATTGATGATTTGGCCATCTTCTAGGGCACTGGTTCCCAGCAGTGGGCCGCGGACCACTAGAAAATACCCGACGTTATCTCAAGGGGGTTCGCTAAGTTCTGTAGCAAGTATTGCTTCACCAACCAACACGTAATTTCTCCATCAATGTGTTTAACATCCCCCTCATGAATGCAGTAACATCCCCCTCATGAATGCAGTAACATCCCCCTCATGAATGCAGTAACATCCCCCTCATGAATGCAGTAACATCCCCCTCATGAATGCAGTAACATCCCTCATGAATGCAGTAACATCCCCTCATGAATGCAGTAACATCCCCTCATGAATGCAGTAACATCCCTCATGAATGCAGTAACATCCCCTCATGAATGCAGTAACATCCCCCTCATGAATGCAGTAACATCCCCTCATGAATGCAGTAACATCCCCCTCATGAATGCAGTAACATCCCCCTCATGAATGCAGTAACATCCCCCTCATGAATGCAGTAACATCCCCCTCATGAGTGCAGTAACATCCCCCTCATGAATGCAGTAACATCCCCTCATGAATGCAGTAACATCCCCCTCATGAATGCAGTAACATCCCCTCATGAATGCAGTAACATCCCCCTCATGAATGCAGTAACATCCCCCTCATGAATGCAGTAACATCCCCCTCATGAATGCAGTAACATCCCCTCATGAATGCAGTAACATCTCCTCATGAATGCAGTAACATCCCCCTCATGAATGCAGTAACATCCCCCTCATGAATGCAGTAACATCCCCCTCATGAATGCAGTAACATCCCCCTCATGAATGCAGTAATATCCCCCTCATGAATGAAGTAACACCCCCCTCATGAATGCAGTAAGATCCATCAGTGTCCATCCCCGCCAGCTATTAACAAGTGTGGGTCCGAGAAATTTATGAGGTTAAAAAGGGGTCCTCGTATTGAAAGTGGTTGGAAACCACTGCAGTGTAGGGTAGAGCAAAGACTTTACGTCTTTATATTCCCTTCTTGTTGGCATTTTCCTTCCAGCCACTAATGTCCAGCCAGTGTTGAACTTTTCCTAGTGTAGATACTTTCTTTACCTGAAGGTGCGGCCGCCCTGCTTGACACAGTCACCCTCTGGGGACGTGTACCGGCCGCCCTGCTTGACACAGTCACCCTCCTGGGGACGTGTACCGGCCGCCCTGCTTGACACAGTCATTCTCCTGGGGACGTGTACCGGCCGCCCTGCTTGACACAGTCACCCTCCTGGGGACGTGAACCGGCCGCCCTGCTTGACACAGTCACCCTCCTGGGGACGTGTACCGGCCGCCCTGCTTGACACAGTCACCCTCCTGGGGACGTGTACCGGCCGCCCCGCTTGACAGTCACCCTCCTGGGGACGTGTACCGGGGATTCTCACAGCTGAGACATTTTATTTTCCTTGAATTTATTAACTCTTGGGTTTCATGAGCCATATTTTCTGGTTGATTTTTTTTAATTTTCTGCTATTACCTGGCGTAGGTGTACACTGATGGTTCTGTATTCTACTGAAGAAGCCTTATGACGTTTCTGTCCGACTTGGACCATTAGTTACAGTAGTTAATGGTCCAAGTTTGACCGAAACGTAGTTATGAGTTTGAGCCTCCTATGTGCGGGTTATTTGTGCATTGTTCCAGTCACGGTATTGTGAATTTTTATTCTTTAAACCTACTGTGTAGGCCAAAAAGGTATATTGATACCGATGTCCTGTTGATACATTGGTATCATATTGATACCGATGTCCTGTTGATACATTGGTATCATATTGATACCGATGTCCTATATAATACTTGCATTGTTCCTCAAGCGGACAAAACATGATAAAATAAACGCAAAGTAGATGAAGCACAGAGAAGACGATAATAAATAAGCATGTAAAGAGGACTAAGCAATAAAGAGGAATGTCACCTTCGCTTCAGCCGCCGGTGTTACCAGACCCTCGCCGCCTGGCACCTCTATTCACACTTGAGTAAAATATAGCGTTTTCCCCTCGGCACGCCAGATGTGGAGCTGGTAACATGATCACTGTAATGCAACACTAGTTTAAGATGATGATGCTCATCTCTGCGGATTTGACATCTCTCTCTCTCTGTCTCTCTCTGTCTCTATCTGTCTCTCTCTCTCTCTCTCTCTCTCCCTCTGTCTCTCTCTCTCTCTCTTTCTCTCTCTCTACACATACAGGATTTTACAAGGCTAGGTTAAGGTTTCTAGCTTTATTTACAAGCTAAGAGCTGTTGCTTATATCAGGTCATTTTAAAACCTTTTTATTGGTATGAGACATACAAATAGGGAACAGGGTGAAGTTGGAGCCATCTGTGGGCCAGCTATTTTATTGGACCAGCTGACTGTTTCGGTCAGCACACACACACTCGGGGCACGCTAGTTTTTAAAGGAAATAAGTCACTTTGTCTGACTTTTTTTTGGGTTATCCCAGGTTCTCTACACATATGCTGCTATGTATGATAATCTATTTAACTGTATTTGTGTATACCTGAATAAACTTACTTATTTACTCTCTTCCCCTACTAGCTGCCCTTATATATTATTTTCATCCATATATATATATATATATATATATATATATATATATATATATATATATATATATTATAAATATATTATTTTATGCATGTTACTATTTTTATTGCATCACATTCTCTCCCATTCATGCATTCATTATCTTCCTTTTACTATTTCTCATTGTATTGCGTCACATTCTCTCCCATTCATACATTCTCTCTCTCTCTCTGTCCTTATTCCTCTCTCTCATTCGCGGCAAATTTCTTTGACAATTAACGTTATCATCTTTATCTTCATTATTACGCTATTTTCTGGTTTATTTTACTTTATTATACATTTATTTATTTCAGCCTCCACTCTTTCTCTCATCTGCATCTCCCACATCTCTTGTTTACTCATTAATCTGCCTCATTTCCTTTTCTCTTTAACTTGCGTCTGTCTCCTCTTATTTTAGGAGAGTTACTGGTGACTTGTGTCATACTTGTTGTTGTTGATGTTGTGGTGTTGTTGTTGTGGTGTTGTTGATGTTGTGGTGTTGTTGTTGTGGTGTTGTTGATGTTGTGGTGTTGTTGATGTTGTGGTGTTGATGTGGTGTTGATGTTGTGGTGTTGTTGTTGTGGTGTTGATGTTGTGGTGTTGATGTGGTGTTGTTGATGTTGTGGTGTTGTTGTTGTGGTGTTGTTGATGTTGTGGTGTTGATGTGGTGTTGTTGTGGTGTTGATGTTGTGGTGTTGTTGATGTTGTGGTGTTGATGTTGTGGTGTTGTTGATGTTGTGGTGTTGTTGTTGTGGTGTTGTTGTGGTGTTGATGTTGTGGTGTTGTTGTTGTGGTGTTGTTGTGGTGTTGTTGTGGTGTTGATGTTGTGGTGTTGTTGATGTGGTGTTGATGTTGTGGTGTTGATGTTGTGGTGTTGTTGTGGTGTTGTTTGTGGTGTTGTGTTGTGGTGTTGATGTTGTGGGTGTTGATGTGTGTGTTGCTGTTGTGGTGTTGTTGTGGTGTTGTTGTGGTGTTGATGTTGTGGTGTTGTTGTGGTGTTGTTGTGGTGTTGTTGTGGTGTTGTGGTGGTGTTGCTGTTGTGGTGTTGTTGTGGTGTTGTTGTGGTGTTGATGTTGTGGTGTTGATGTTGTGGTGTTGTTGTGGTGTTGTTGTGGTGTTGATGTTGTGGTGTTGTTGTTGTGGTGTTGATGTTGTGGTGTTGATGTGGTGTTGCTGTTGTGGTGTTGTTGTGGTGTTGATGTTGTGGTGTTGTTGTTGTGGTGTTGTTGATGTGGTGTTGATGTGGTATTGTTGTGGTGTTGATGTGGTGTTGCTGATGTGGTGTTGTTGTTGTGGTGTTGTTGTGTTATTGTTGTGGTGTTGTTGATGTGGTGTTGCTGATGTGGTGTTGTTGTTGTGGTGTTGTTGTGTTATTGTTGTGGTGTTGTTGATGTGGTGTTGCTGATGTGGTGTTGTTGTGTTATTGTTGTGGTGTTGCTGATGTGGTGTTGTTGTTGTGGTGTTGTTGTGTTATTGTTGTGGTGTTGTTGATGTGGTGTTGCTGATGTGGTGTTGTTGTGGTGTTGTGTTGTGGTGTTGTTGTTGTGGTGTTGTTGTGGTGTTGTTGTGGTGTTGCTGTTGTGGTGTTGTTGTGTTATTGTTGTGGTGTTGTTGTGGTGTTGCTGTTGTTGTGGTGTTGTTGTTGTGGTGTTGTTGTGGTGTTGTTGTTGTGGTGTTGTTGTGGTGTTACTGTTATGGTGTTGCTGTTGTGGTGTTGTTGTTGTTGTGGTGTTGTTGTTGTGTTGTTGTGGTGTTGCTGTTGTTGTGTTGTTGTTGTGGTGTTGTTGTGGTGTTGTTGTTGTGGTGTTGTTGTGGTGTTGTTGTTGTTGTGTTGTTGTGTTGTTGTTGTGGTGGTGTTGTGGTGTTGTTGTGGTGTTGTTGTGGTGTTGCTGTTGTTGTGGTGTTGTTGTGGTGTTGTTGTTGTGGTGTTGTTGTTGTTGTTGTTGTGTTGTTGTGGTGTTGTTGTTGTTGTGTTGTTGTGTTGTTGTGTTGTTGTTGTGGTGTTGTTGTGGTGTTGCTGTTGTTGTGTTGTTGTTGTGGTGTTGTGGTGTTGCTGTTGTTGTGTTGTTGTTGTGGTGTTGTTGATGTTGTGGTGTTATTGTTGTGGTGTTGATGTTGTGGTGTTGCTGTTGTGGTGTTGTTGTTGTTGTGGTGTTGATGTTGTGGTGTTGTTGTTGTGGTGTTGATGTGGTGTTGCTGTGGTGTTGTTGTTGTGTTGATGTGGTGTTGTTGTGGTGTTGCTGTTGTTGTGGTGTTGTTATTGTTGTGGTGTTGTTATTGTTGTGGTGTTGTTGTTGTTGTGTTGTTGTTGTGGTGTTGATGTTGTGATGGTGGTGGTGTTGTTGTGATGGTGGTGGTGTTGTGATGGTGGTGGTGTTGCTGTTGTTGTGGTGGTGTTGTGGTGTTGTTGATGTGGTGTTGCTGTTGTTGTGGTGTTGTTTTTGTTGTGTTGTTGTTGTGGTGTTGATGTTGTTGTTGTGGTGTTGTTGTGGTGTTGTTGTGGTGTTGTTGTTGTTGTGTTGTTGTTGTGGTGTTGTTGTGGTGTTGCTGTTGTTGTGTTGTTGTTGTGGTGTTGTTGTGGTGTTGCTGTTGTGTTGTTGTAGTGTTGTTGTTGTGGTGTTGTTGATGTTGTGGTGTTATTGTTGTGGTGTTGTTGATGTTGTGGTGTTGTTGTTGTGTTGTTGTGTTGTTGTGGTGTTGTTGTTGTTGTGTTGTTGTGTTGTTGTTGTGGTGTTGTTGTGGTGTTGCTATTGTTGTGTTGTTGTTGTGGTGTTGCTGTTGTTGTGTTGTTGTAGTGTTGTTGTTGTGGTGTTGTTGATGTTGTGGTGTTATTGTTGTGGTGTTGTTTGTGATGTTGTTGTGTTGTGTGTTGTTGTTGTGGTGTTGTGTTGTGGTGTTGTTGTGTGTGGTGTGTGTGTGTGGTGTGTTGTGTTGTGTTGTTGTTGGTGTTGTTGTGTGATGTGTGTTGTTGTGGTGTTGTGTTGTTGTGGTGTTGTTGATTGTTGTGTGTTGTTGTGGTGTTGTTGTGGTGTGTTGATGTGGTGTTGAGTTGTGTTGTGTGTTGTTGTTGGTTGTTGTTGTGGTGTTGATGTTGTGATGGTGGTGTGTTGTTGTGATGGTGGTGGTTGTGATGGTGGTGGTGTTGCTGTTGTTGTGGTGGTGTTGTGGTGTTGTTGATGTGTGTTGCTGTTGTTGTGGTGTTGTTGTTGTGTTGTTGTTGTGGTGTTGATGTTGTGATGGTGGTGGTGTTGTTGTGATGGTGGTGGTGTTGTGATGGTGGTGGTGTTGCTGTTGTTGTGGTGGTGTTGTGGTGTTGTTGATGTGGTGTTGCTGTTGTTGTGGTGTTGTTGTTGTGTTGTTGTTGTGGTGTTGATGTTGTGATGGTGGTGGTGTTGTTGTGATGGTGGTGGTGTTGTGATGGTGGTGGTGTTGCTGTTGTTGTGGTGGTGTTGTTGTTGTTGTTGTGATGGTGTTGCTGTTGTTGTGATGGTGGTGTTATTACTGTTGTGATCGTGGAGTTGTTACTGTTGTGATCATGGTGTTATTACTGTTGTTGTGATGGTGTTATTACTGTTGTTGTGATGGTGTTATTACTGTTGTTGTGATGGTGTTATTACTGTTGTTGTGATGGTGTTATTACTGTTGTTGTGATGGTGGTGTTATTACTATTGTGATCATGGTGTTATTACTGTTGTGATCATGGTGTTATTACTGTTGTGATCGTGATGGTGGTGATGGTATTATTGTTGTGATCATGGTGTTATTATTGTTGGTGTGATGGTGGTGTTATTACTGTTGTGATCGTGATGGTGGTGATGGTATTATTGTTGTGATCATGGTGGTATTACTCTTATGATGGTGGTATTATTGTTGTGATCATGATGGTGGTGGTGGTATTTGTCTGTGGTGTTTTTGTTTTTGCTATTGTTTTTGTGTGGTGTTATTGCTGTGTTGTTATTGATGTTGGTTATTTGTGTTGATGTTGTTGTCGGTTGTTGCTGTTGTTGTAGTTACTAGTGTGGTAGTTGTGTTGTCCTCTCATCCCTCCCTCTCTTCTTCCTTCTTCTACCACTACCTCTCTCTCTCTCTCTCACTCCTCCCATCACTTCCCCACCATCCTCCCCCCCCCCTCCCCCCACAACTACTAACGGGTAACCAGCTTCCATAATGACTTTGGATATTGTTGTACTCTATATAACACCTTCTGAGAAGTACCAGCTGGAGCCAAGCACTTCTCTTCTTTCTCCCTCCTTTACCTTTTGTATCCCTTTTTTACTTCCCCTTTCTCCCTCACTCTCCCTTTCCTTTAATTTATCATTTTTTCCTCTCTTCACCATCTTCTTCACGTCTAACTTTCTATATCCCTTTTCATCTTTCGTTTCCCTCCATATATTATTTTTTATCTTTCATTTCTTTCCCTCCATATACATTTTATTTTTCATATTTTCTTTCTTCCTCTTCAGTTTTTCGTATACTCTCATTTAATATATTTTTAACATAGTTGCAGAGTAATATGTTACATGGCTATTAAGAAAATCATTGGGTCATGTAATACGAGGTAAATAAGTTTGATCCAAGGAAGGGGAGAGTAGCTCAAAGTCCTTGGATCACAATCTCGTTAAGAATAACAAATCCTACCAAAGGATCCACAGAAATAATAACAAAAATTTTGTCTAATATAATTTTTAGTGACTTGTTTTGATGGCGCTTTAGCGGTAATAACCTATTTGTTTTAATTTACTTAATCAAGTTGCAACAAGTTAGGTAAAGTTTGTCAGGAAACAGGACAAGTGTTTCCTGAGGTGGGTCTCTGTCATATGATGACCCACAGCTAGAGCTTTTGGTCGTCTGACCGAGGCCTTCCACTGGCTTACCGTCCACCCCATTTAAAAATCATGGTTATGATTATTAACATTAAATTATCTACTTGCTTAAACAATATTGAAATTATTAGTTAGTCGTCTTTACTGCAAATCACATATTGTTAAAATTTTAGAGTTTCGTTATATTTATATTAAACGATTTTTTGTAATTTTCCTAAAAATATTTTTATTTAAATTTTACAAAATTCTTTATACTAGAATGTATATTATTTATCATATCAGGTTTTCTTGTATACTTATATTGTAGACAAAAAAATATATAATCATAACCATGATTTTTAAAGAGGTGGAGGGGTAAGCCAGCGGAAGGCCTCGGTCAGATGACCAAAAGCTCCAGCTGAGGGTCATCATATAACTAAGACCCGCGTCAGGAAGTCTTGTCATGTTTCCTGGCAAACTTTACCTAACCTAATGTTCAAGAAGGGCTTTCGACCCTAGGAATTGGATGTATTCCCCGTCCTTTGGAGCAAACCTGACTGCTTTCCATTTCCCAAACACTATATTGACCCCTGCGGGTTAACGCTTTCCATGAGTATAATGATTGATATTAATAATACTAGTAATAACAAATATCCAGGGTGTTCCTTACGTCTCTTATTGACAAGCCTTCAACAGTGTGAATATGACTCTCACTCTCTGTCTCCCTCCCTCCTTCTCCCTCTCTCCTTCTCCCTCTCTCCTTCTCCCTCTCTCCTTCTCCCTCCTTCCTTCTCCCTCTCTCCTCCCTCCTTCCTTCCCTCCCTCACTCCCTCCATCCCTCCCCAACACTACTAATTCGACGACCAATTATCATAACTTTGGTTATTGCTTTAATTTATCACCTGGTGAAGAGTAGAAACTGTTTATACCTGGAGAGGGCTACGGGGGTCAACGCCCCTGCGGCCCGGTCTGTGACCAGGCTTCATGGTGGATCAGGGCATGATCAACCAGGTTGTTACCATTGTATTTACCTGTTTAGGATACAACAGTCATTACCTCTTAGAGGCAGCAGTAAAAACGAGATGGAACCAGAAAGTGGCTCCTCAGGTTAACCTTGCTTCCCCAAATGAGTTTACTGTACAATTCTTCCAGAGACATGAAGGTGTATTTTTCCTACTAGGTGTCGGTATGGTGTACTCACCTAGTTGTGGTTGCAGGAGTCGAGTCACAGCTCCTGGCCCCTCCTCTTCACTGGTCGCTACTAGTTCACTCTCCCTGTTCTATGAGCTTATCATTTTTTTTTTTTGTGTGTGTGTTTGTGTGTGTGTGTGTGTGTGTGTGTGTGTGTGTGTGTGTGTGTGTGTGTGTGTGTGTGTGTGTGTGTGTGTGTGTGTGTGGTGTTGCAAGGTAAACACACACACATATGGAGACACGGAGATATAGCCAAATACAGACATAGAATCACAGACAGAAACAATTAAATAAAGACATAGAAACAGACACATACCGACATAGAGACAGACAGATACCGATATAGAAACATAGACACATACCGACATAGAGACAGACAGATACCGATATAGAAACATAGACACATACCGAAATAGAGACAGACAGATACCGATATAGAAACATAGACACATACCGACATAGAGACAGACAGATACCGATATAGAAACATAGACACATACCGACAGAGAGACAGTCAGAGGAGCAAACAAGTGTACTTAACCCAGGACAATAATCTGCGCCTCCCTTTATCCCAGGGTCAGTATAAACAAGATGCCCATTCTGTGTCTATCATATTGTTGTCTATGCCTCTCCTCCCTCCCTCCTTCTTACCTCCCTACCTCTCTCCTTACCTCCCTACCTCTCTCCTTACCTCCCTACCTCTCTCCTTACCTCCCTACCTCTCTCCTTACCTCCCTACCTCTCTCCTTACCTCCCTACCTCTCTCCTTACCTCACTACCTCTCTCCTTACCTCCCTACCTCTCTCCTTACCTCCCTACCTCTCTCCTTACCTCCCTACCTCTCTCCTTACCTCCCTACCTCTCTCCTTACCTCACTACCTCTCTCCTTACCTCCCTACCTCTCTCCTTACCTCCCTACCTCTCTCCTTACCTCCCTACCTCTCTCCTTACCTCCCTCTTGCAATCGAATGTCCTCCCTGCGTATGACTTAATGCCCTATGCATGTAGTTCTTACTTTCCCTCCCTCTCTTCCCTCACATGCGACCAGAGGCAGGCAATAACCCGATATACCCCTCTTTATGCCTTCTTCTCCCCTCTCAACCTTTCTTTCCCCTTCCTTAACTCTACAGATACAACTTCCCTCCCCTTCTCCACCTCCCCAGCAGTACTGTACTTCTCTCTCTCTCTCTTTTATAAACTTTCTTCCCCTTTCTTTTTATCTCCCCTAGTCCATTTAGCTCGCTTTTCTCAGTCTACTATCACCTTCTACTCTCCCTTCCCCATTGTTTCTCCCCTTCCATCAAACTATCCCTCACCTGAACCTTCCCTTCTCCAAATCCCCTTTAAAATTCATTCTTCCCTTTTCCAGGCTCTTCCCAGTTCGTGTGTCTCCTTCACACACGCTACTCTTTCAAACATTACCACTTCATAACCACTGGTTGGATAATTAGGTCTAAAAGGTAGGCATAATGTTTGTCAGGAAACAGGGCAAGTGTTACCTGACGCGGGTCTTAGTGATATAACCCACAGCTGGAGCTTTTGGTCATCTGACCGAGGACTGTCGCCGGCTTACTCCTCCACCTCATTAGAAAGCCATGGTTACTTATTAGGTCTAAAGCCTAATACTATATAGTATATACATAATATCCTCACATTACATTATATGCGCGCACTGTTCCTTTCAATTCATAAACATTAAGATCATTTTTCTTAACACGGGCCGTCTCCCACTGAGGTAGGATGACTCGAGAAAGAGGCCACTTTCACCATCATTCATTCAATCACCGTCTTGCCAGAAGCTCTGACATTATACTTCAGTTGACCTTCCACACAACAACATACTCGCCACTCATCACAATATGTAAAGGGTAAACTCACACATTTTAAACATTAATGGTATTCAATACCGTAATATCTAGTGAATTATTATTATTATTATTATTATTATTATTATTATTATTATTACTACCACTACTACTACTACTACCCATCAATTGCACAACCCAGGGCAGCATGGGTTTAGAGAAGGTCGCTTCTCTCTGTCCCAACTACTGGACCACTACGACAAGGTCCTGGATGCTCTAGAAGACAAACAGAATGCAGATGTTATATACACAGACTTTGCAAAAGCCTTTGATAAGTGTGACCATGGTGTGATAGCACACAAAATGCGTGATAAAGGAATAACAGGAAAAGTTGGTAGATAGATCTATAATTTCCTAACAAGTAGAACACAAAGAGAAGTAGTCAACAGAGTAAAGTCTGAGGCGGCTACAGTGAAAAGCTCTGTTCCACAAGGCACAGTACTCGCTCCCATCCTGTTCCTCATCCTCATATCGGACATAGACAGGGATATAAGCCACAGTGCCGTGTCTTCCTTTGCAGATGACACCCGAATCTGTATGACAGTGTCCACCGTTGAAGACACTGCAAGACTCCAAGCAGACATAAACCAAATATTTAAATGGGCTGCAGAAAACAATATGAAGTTCAATGATGAGAAATTTCAATTACTCCGATATGGAAAACGTGAGGAAATTAAAATCTCATCGGAGTATAAAACAAATTCCAACCACACAATAGAGCGAAAAAATAATGTCAAAGACCTGGGAGTGATCATGTCAGAGGATCTCACCTTCAAGGACCATAACACTGTAGCAATCGCATCTGCTAGAAAAATGACAGGATGGATAATGAGAACCTTCAAAACCAGGGATGCCAAGCCCATGTTGACACTTTACAGATCGCTTGTTCTATCTAGGCTGGAATATTGCTGCACACTAACTGCACCTTTCAAGGCGGGTGAAATTGCTGACCTTGAAAATGTGCAGAGAACCTTCACGGCACACATAACTGCGATAAACCACCTCAATTACTGGGAACGCTTGAAGTTCCTAAACCTGTACTCCCTAGAACGCAGGCGGGAGAGATACATTATTATATACACGTGGAAAATTCTCGAGGGATTAGTACCAAACTTGCACACGAGTGTCACTCCCTACGAAAGCAAAAGACTCGGCAGGCGATGTAACATCCCCCAATGAAAAGCAGGGGTGCCACTAGCACGTTGAGAGACAACACAATAAGTGTCAGGGGCCCAAGATTGTTCAACTGCCTCCCAGCATACATCAGGGGGATTACCAACAAACCCCTGGCTGTCTTCAAGCAGGCACTGGACAGGCACCTAAAGTCGGTGCCTGACCAGCCAGGCTGTGGTTCATACGTTGGACTGCGTGCGGCCAGCAGTAACAACCTGGTTGATCAGGCCCTGATCCAACATTAGGCCTAGTCATAGACCGGGCCGCAGGGGCGTTGACCCCTTGAACTCTCTCCAGGTATACTCCAGGTACACTCCTCTGTTATGGTCGTCAACAACGAGCGTACTGTCATATTCATAGATTCTGGGAAGTATTATGCTGTGGCTTCCCTAAAGTCATTTTGGATATGCAAAAGACACATGTGCAAAATCTGGGTATCATTTTTTGCAGATGTTTCGCCCACCAGTGGCTTTGTCAGTACATAATGTGAAGACCCCGGGTTCGATCATGGGGGCGAGTTGAGATATTTTCACACTTAAAACTTTCGTAATATTGTAAAATATTTTACGTTCTTGTGTTATACTGGTTAATATTTCCAGCCCCAGAGTTAACTTGGAGCTTCTTAACAAATTTGACCTTTCACGGGGTTCGCCATGAAGCGGGTGAAGGGCTCTTGGTCCAAGGAATTAGAGCGAACCTCTTGTTTCTTGGATCAAATTAGATCACCTACCATTCCATTTGTGCTATATGATTCCTACTTGTTTAACTCTTCCAATAATAATAATAATAATGTTATAATAATTACAGTAACAAATAATAATAATAAATAATTATAATAATTACAATAACTAATAATAAAGTATAAAAAGTTCTACAGTCAACAGTGATAAATAAAAACAAGGGTATTTGTTATTATTATCTAATAATACTGATTGTGTTAAGACTGTCTTCACCACTGTGTTAAGACTGTCCTCACCACTGTGTTAAGACTGTCTTCACCACTGTGTTAAGACTGTCTTCACCACTGTGTTAAGACTGTCTTCACCACTGTGTTAAGACTGTCTTCACCACTGTGTTAAGACTGTCTTCACCACTGTGTTAAGAGTGTCTTCACCACTGTGTTAAGACTGTCCTCACCACTGTGTTAAGACTGTCTTCACCACTGTGTTAAGACTGTCTTCACCACTGTGTTAAGACTGTCCTCACCACTGTGTTAAGACTGTCTTCACCACTGTGTTAAGACTGTCTTCACCACTGTGTTAAGACTGTCTTCACCACTGTGTTAAGACTGTCCTCACCACTGTGTTAAGACTGTCTTCACCACTGTGTTAAGACTGTCTTCACCACTGTGTTAAGACTGTCTTCACCACTGTGTTAAGACTGTCTTCACCACTGTGTTAAGACTGTCTTCACCACTGTGTTAAGACTGTCCTCACCAAGGTGTTAAGACTGTCTTCACCACTGTGTTAAGACTGTCCTCACCACTGTGTTAAGACTGTCCTCACCACTGTGTTAAGACTGTCTTCACCACTGTGTTAAGACTGTCTTCACCACTGTGTTAAGACTGTCTTCACCACTGTGTTAAGACTGTCTTCACCACTGTGTTAAGACTGTCTTCACCACTGTGTTAAGACTGTCCTCACCAAGGTGTTAAGACTGTCTTCATCACTGTGTTAAGACTGTCCTCACCACTGTGTTAAGACTGTCCTCACTGATCCACTATAAGGCCTGGTCTCAGACAGTTTTTCAAGGGGTGGACTTATAAGGCCTCGGTCAGATGACCAAAAAACTTCAGCTGCGGGTCATTATGACTGAGACCCCGCGTCAGGACACACTTGTCATGTTTCCTGAGACCCCGCGTCAGGACACACTTGTCATGTTTCCTGAGACCCCGCGTCAGGACACACTTGTCATGTTTCCTGAGACCCCGCGTCAGGACACACTTGTCATGTTTCCTGAGACCCCGCGTCAGGACACACTTGTCGTGTTTCCTGAGACCCCGCGTCAGGACACACTTGTCATGTTTCCTGAGACCCCGCGTCAGGACACACTTGTCATGTTTCCTGAGACCCCGCGTCAGGACACACTTGTCATGTTTCCTGAGACCCCGCGTCAGGACACACTTGTCATGTTTCCTGAGACCCCGCGTCAGGACACACTTGTCGTGTTTCCTGAACAATCTTACCTAAGCAATATTTTAGGACAGTTATGAAATCTTTTCGATGTGTGTAAAGCTTATCCAATTGTTTTTATTTGTGTTGAGCTTTATTATGTTATGTTTCAGTGTGTGTTTAATAATAATCTTTATTTCTACAAGTACAAGGTATACAGGCCTTGCTGATATCAATTACGTACTACTATATATAAAGCCCCTTGTTATGCAAAGCATTTCGGGCGAATTAGTTCAGTTTTGTCCCCAGGATGCGACCCACACAGCTAACACCCAGGTACCTATTGTACTGATAGGTAAACATGGGCAGCAGGTGTCTTAAGGAAACACGTTCTAATGTTTCGACCCGTACCGGGGATCGACCCCAAGACCTCGGTGTGTGAGCTGAGTGCGCTACCAATCGAGCTACGGGACACCTTATGAAGAGCTTTATAATGCCACATTTCACAATAGAGCTTGATAAAAGCTGTAAACAAAAATTGCCACACAAAAGCTTGTTCTTCACTTGTCTCTTTTATTCAGTAACAACGTAAACAAATGCAACTATACACGTGTATAGAGGCGGGGCCAGGAGCTGAGTCTCGACCCCTGCAACCACAATTAGTGAGTACGTGTAATATTAAAGATATTCTTCTTCCTGGTGTGGTGGCCGAGGTTTTTGCAGGAACCTATTCTGTTGTTGTTGGTTGGTTAATGGAGGTTTAAAACCTATGACTACGCTTTTCAACACCAGACAAGAATATCTTAATCCCTCAAATAGGGATTAGACTGAACTCTCAGCATACACATTGGGTCGTCCTGCCGCGGGTGTGTGGGGGAAAAATAAGGATGGGAAGGATTGGGGTAAGTGGGAAGGATTGGGGTAAGGTAAGAGTTAAGATTTTGTTCGGATTTTTAACCCCGGAAGGTTAGCCACCCAGGATAACCCAAGAAAGGCAGTGCGTCATGGAGGGACTGTCTTATTTATATTAGGGTCCTCAGTCTTGTCCTCCAGGATGCCACCCACACACACCAGTCCACTAACACCCAGGTACCTACGTGCTTGTTAGGTGAACTGGACAAGAGGTGTAAGGAAACACGCCCAATGTTTCCATCCTTGCCGGGGATCGAACCAAGAACACAGCTTGTGAAGCGAGAGCGTTGCCTACCAGGCCACGGGCCACCGTAGACAAGCAGGCAGTCAAAAGAAAGGTTGTGGGTAGACAGGAAGTGAAGGGAAAGTGGCCTGACCACTTCAGGTAAGTTTTAAAGAAAAAAAAATGCCTCGTAGTAACGAGAGGAAATTTACATTAATAACAGGTTGATTGGTTGATGTAGAGGAAATTTACATTAATAACAGGTTGATTGATGTAGTTTAATGTGTATGTACTTCACGAGGGTCATTAAGAGTGCTTGTAACCTGTTCACCACCAACCAAAAATACTATAATTCTAAAAGCATGGATTAAAATGAACTCCCAGTGCATATACACTGAGAGATACATACTTTTTGCTATATACATCCTTGTTAAGTGTCCTAATTACTTGTTGTTTGTTGGCAGGTGACACATAAGCATGACACATGAGCATGACACATGAGCAGGTTCGTCATCATTGCAATTATCAAGTAAACTTCAAAGTAATAACAATCTAAATCATAATAATAAAAAGGGGGGAACAGTAATGAAAGATATCTTACGAAGCATAGAAAAGAAAAAATGGATCAATGAAAACTATCTTGGTAAAGCCAGCAGACAAATATCTGAGAGAAGACACACACGCCAGGACAAGCAATCACACGTAGGAGAGAAGCGATTGTCTCCTTCTTAGGAGGATTTAGCGAGGATTAACTAACACAGAAAACCTTAAGTGAGTGAGGGTAATAAATCCTCCTTGAGAAGAAGAGGAAGGAGGGAGAATACAGAGAATACCAGTTTTCTGAGGGAGACGGGAAAGGAGAGAGAGAGAGAGATCTGTCATCTAAGTAGAGCCATCAACACCGGAGGGATGTGGGCGACCTTACTGTTATGTACAAGGTCAATATTGTCAAAGTACCACACTTGACTCCACTCCCAGGACAGTGAGAAGTGAGCTTCTACACCACAAGACGGACAGCAAGCAGCAACTACATTCTGACTGTAATCTTCTCCAGAACATCGCTACATCTGATATCAGTTATTCCTAATTTGACTCTAGTATGGAACATGTTCGTACAGCATGACATCAACGAAATAAGTCAGTTGATCATATGAAACTGCTGGCCCACAGATTTTAGATTTTGCCACCGAAGTGGCTAGTTTATTGTGCACCCCATATCCATCCTGTGGACGGTAGCGCAAGAGCATATGGATACACAAAAGGCCTAGGCACTAGGCCCAAAAGGGGTTAACAATTGTACATTTGGGTTTATATCTACATTTCAATTATCTGTTACAAGCAAATTTAGGAAATTTGCTTAGTACAATTGGTATCTTATTTCATGAATGAGATATCTTGACATGTCACATAGGTTATTATACTGTCTATCTATATATTCCTCAATAAGTGCACAATCAAGCACATAGTGTTCAAGACAGTGACCATATGCCTGATCACATAATTTGCATTTAGTTTGATCATCATCTGTGTCTCCCAAACTGTCCCATAGATGGCTCCAACTTCATCCTTTTCCATATTTATATGTTTCATAACAATAAGAATGCTTTCAAATGAGCTGATGTAAGTAACACCTCTGAGCTTGTAAATAAAGTTAGGAACCTTAACTTAACTTTGTGAAACGCTGTGTAAAGAGAGAGATAGATAGATAGATAGATAGATAGATAGATAGATAGATAGATAGATAGAGAGAGAGAGAGAGAGAGAGAGAGAGAGAGAGAGAGAGAGAGAGAAGAGCAACTAACATGATTTAGGGGTCTGCATGTGGTGATCACCTTACATTCGCTCTGCACACAGAAGACTATAATTATAGCCCAGGACAGAAGCATGATGGGATATGACAACGGGAATCATGTGTACTTACCGCCAGACATTGAACATGAGTGCATCCACTGCTAATTGTGACTCAGAGGATATCACATTAATGGTATTCGATACCTACAATCTGATGAATAAGACTAGACTAAGAGGCACCTAAGTTCCCCTGTCTTCTAACATGTTCATTTTTCCACTATAATCTACCTTGTCCATAATTACTATCGCATTTGCTTAGTCTGTTTGGTAAGGTGAAGTCCAGGATCTTTCCTTAATTCATGGTATAACTTAACAAATCTTTGATGACAATTGTTGTTGTAGAGGTGTGAGCACTTGAGTTATTCTTCCAACCAACACATACACACAGGATCCATACATAGCTTTAAGGAGAGGTATGATAAAGCTCATGGAGCGGGTAGAGTGACCGAGTAGCGGCCAGTGAAGAGGCGGGGGCCAGGAGCTGTGACTCGACCCCTGCAACCACCTAGCACGACGAGACTATACCTGATATTCCTCTCATATGACGCAGATTGTTATTTATTATTATCAAAAAGAAGCTCTAAACCCATATGACAGAGGTAGAAAAGGTAGAACACAAAACACTTATGGAAGCGAGCAATCACACGAGTGTACTTGAGCATAAATAGCATAGAAAACTACGGACGTCAAGGTCTATAGTATAGACCTTGGCGTCCGTAGTTTTCTATAGCCTCGTTATAGATTCCATAGAGAAGCTACCTGCGCGGGCCTCTGACGTCACAAGTAACAAAGGGATCGCATATATAACATAGCTAGGATTACTTATAATACACTACACAAGTATAACAGTAGGCTTCAGTACATATTACTGACACTAACTGCAGTCTATCTACCACTAATTCTGTCTATATAATAGAGAATACAATAACACAACAGAACACTTGAGTGTAACGGAATGGATAAAATTGCGCTGGAAAATGTACAGAGCAAAATGACGCAGCTAGTTTATTCATGTATGAGTATTGTGGCCGGCGGTTACTATACAGGTCTATAACTCTACACGTACACACACACGAGGGTTCAACACCGTGTCTGGAACACTCACCATACACACACGAGGGTTCAACACTGTTTGGAACACTCACCATACACACACGAGGGTTCAACACCGTGTCTGGAACACTCACCATACACACACGAGGGTTCAACACTATGTCTGGAACACTCACCATACACACACGAGGGTTCAACACTGTTTGGAACACTCACCATACACACACGAGGGTTCAACACCGTGTCTGGAACACTCACCATACACACACGAGGGTTCAACACTGTTTGGAACACTCACCATACACACACGAGGGTTCAACACCGTGTCTGGAACACTCACCATACACACACGAGGGTTCAACACTGTTTGGAACACTCACCATACACACACGAGGGTTCAACACCGTGTCTGGAACACTCACCATACACACACGAGGGTTCAACACTGGAACACTCACCATGCACACACGAGGGTTCAACACCGTGTCTGGAACACTCACCATACACACACGAGGGTTCAACACTGTTTGGAACACTCACCATGCACACACGAGGGTTCAACACCGTGTCTGGAACACTCACCATACACACACGAGGGTTCAACACTGTTTGGAACACTCACCATACACACGAGGGTTCAACACCGTGTCTGGAACACTCACCATACACACACGAGGGTTCAACACTGTTTGGAACACTCACCATACACACACGAGGGTTCAACACCGTGTCTGGAACACTCACCATACATACACGAGGGTTCAACACTATGTCTGGAACACTCACCATACACACACGAGGGTTCAACACTGTTTGGAACACTCACCATGCACACACGAGGGTTCAACACCGTGTCTGGAACACTCACCATACACACACGAGGGTTCAACACTGTTTGGAACACTCACCATGCACACACGAGGGTTCAACACCGTGTCTGGAACACTCACCATACACACACGAGGGTTCAACACTGTTTGGAACACTCACCATACACACACGAGGGTTCAACACCGTGTCTGGAACACTCACCATACACACACGAGGGTTCAACACTGTTTGGAACACTCACCATACACACACGAGGGTTCAACACCGTGTCTGGAACACTCACCATACACACACGAGGGTTCAACACTGTTTGGAACACTCATCAAACACACAACTCTACACATACGAGGGTTCAACACTGGAACACTCACCAAACACACAACTCTACACATACGAGGGTTCAACACTGGAACACTCACCAAACACACACGAGGGTTCAACACTGTGTTTGGAACACTCATCAAACACATAACTTTACACATACGAGGGTTCAACACTGGAACACTCACCAAACACACACAAGGGTTCAACACTGTGTTTGGAACACTCATCAAACACACAACTCTACACATACGAGGGTTCAACACTGGAACACTCACCAAACACACACGAGGGTTCAACACTATTTGGAACACTCATCAAACACACAACTCTACACATACGAGGGTTCAACACTGGAACACTCACCAAACACACACGAGGGTTCAACACTGTGTTTGGAACACTCATCAAACACACAACTCTACACATACGAGGGTTCAACACTGGAACACTCACCAAACACACACGAGGGTCCAACACTGTGTTTGGAACACTCATCAAACACACAACTCTACACATACGAGGGTTCAACACTGGAACACTCACCAAACACACAACTCTACACATACGAGGGTTCAACACTGGAACACTCACCAAACACACACGAGGGTTCAACACTGTGTTTGGAACACTCACCAAACAACTCTACACATACGAGGGTTCAACACTAGAACACTCACCAAACACACAACTCTACACATACGAGGGTTCAACACTGGAACACTCACCAAACACACACGAGGGTTCAACACTATTTGGAACACTCATCAAACACACAACTCTACACATACGAGGGTTCAACACTGGAACACTCACCAAACACACACGAGGGTTCAACACTGTGTTTGGAACACTCATCAAACACACAACTCTACACATACGAGGGTTCAACACTGGAACACTCACCAAACACACACGAGGGTCCAACACTGTGTTTGGAACACTCACCAAACACAACTCTACACATACAAGGGTTCAACACTGGAACACTCACCAAACACACAACTCTACACATACGAGGGTTCAACACTGGAACACTCACCAAACACACAACTCTACACATACGAGCGTTCAACACTGGAACACTCACCAAACACACAACTCTACACATACGAGGGTTCAACACTGGAACACTCACCAAACACACAACTCTACACACACACACACACTAGGGTTCAACACTGGAACACTCACCAAACACACAACTCTACACATACGAGGGTTCAACACTGGAACACTCACCAAACACACAACTCTACACACACACACACTAGGGTTCAACACTGGAACACTCACCAAACACACAACTCTACACATACGAGGGTTCAACACTGGAACACTCACCAAACACACAACTCTACACACACACACACTAGGGTTCAACACTGGAACACTCACCAAACACACAACTCTACACATACGAGGGTTCAACACTGGAACACTCACCAAACACACAACTCTACACACACACACACTAGGGTTCAACACTGGAACACTCATCAAACACAACTCTACACATACGAGGGTTCAACACTGGAACACTCACCAAACACACAACTCTACACATACGAGGGTTCAACACTGGAACACTCACCAAACACACAACTCTACACACACACACACACTAGGGTTCAACACCTGTGAATCACACTCACTTGTAAACCATCTTTCAATCATATGTCTCTATTTTGACAACAGTGACATGTACATCCTGGAGATCAATCCTAGTCTTTGTTTACCACTTCCTTCACACCACCACACACCACCAGCCTTCCATCTCAAGCAACCACTAAACCATCTACCAAGTTGTAGGCACTCCATCAATATATGTCTATATTATTATTATTATTATTATTATTATTATTATTATTATTATTACATTATTATTATTATTTTATTATTATTATTATCAATGAAAGTTCAAATTGTTAATTATTTAAATTATCTATTTTTTTTTCCAATATTTCCATACAAACACTCGAGAACTTCTCTTCTGGTCGGCTTGAAACTTTAAGTATTGGTATATCTTACGTAGAGTATAGACAGAAGCTCCCAAGAGCACCGTAGTCTTGAAGACTACGGTGCTCTTGGGAGCTAGTCTTGAAGACTACTGTGCTCTTGGGAGCTAGTCTTGAAGACTACGGTGCTCTTGGGAGCTAGTCTTGAAGACTACGGTGCTCTTGGGAGCTAGTCTTGAAGACTACGGTGCTCTTGGGAGCTAGTCTTGAAGACTACGGTGCTCTTGGGAGCTAGTCTTGAAGACTACGGTGCTCTTGGGAGCTAGTCTTGAAGACTACGGTGCTCTTGGGAGCTAGTCTTGAAGACTACGGTGCTCTTGGGAGCTAGTCTTGAAGACTACGGTGCTCTTGGGAGCTAGTCTTGAAGACTACGGTGCTCTTGGGAGCTAGTCTTGAAGACTACGGTGCTCTTGGGAGCTAGTCTTGAAGACTACGGTGCTCTTGGGAGCTAGTCTTGAAGACTACGGTGCTCTTGGGAGCTAGTCTTGAAGACTACGGTGCTCTTGGGAGCTAGTCTTGAAGACTACGGTGCTCTTGGGAGCTAGTCTTGAAGACTACGGTGCTCTTGGGAGCTAGTCTTGAAGACTACGGTGCTCTTGGGAGCTAGTCTTGAAGACTACGGTGCTCTTGGGAGCTAGTCTTGAAGACTACGGTGCTCTTGGGAGCTAGTCTTGAAGACTACGGTGCTCTTGGGAGCTAGTCTTGAAGACTACGGTGCTCTTGGGAGATAGTCTTGAAGACTACGGTGCTCTTGGGAGCTAGTCTTGAAGACTACGGTGCTCTTGGGAGCTAGTCTTGAAGACTACGGTGCTCTTGGGAGCTAGTCTTGAAGACTACGGTGCTCTTGGGAGCTAGTCTTGAAGACTACGGTGCTCTTGGGAGCTAGTCTTGAAGACTACGGTGCTCTTGGGAGCTAGTCTTGAAGACTACGGTGCTCTTGGGAGCTAGTCTTGAAGACTACGGTGCTCTTGGGAGCTAGTCTTGAAGACTACGGTGCTCTTGGGAGCTAGTCTTGAAGACTACGGTGCTCTTGGGAGCTAGTCTTGAAGACTACGGTGCTCTTGGGAGCTAGTCTTGAAGACTACGGTGCTCTTGGGAGCTAGTCTTGAAGACTACGGTGCTCTTGGGAGCTAGTCTTGAAGACTACGGTGCTCTTGGGAGCTAGTCTTGAAGACTACGGTGCTCTTGGGAGCTAGTCTTGAAGACTACGGTGCTCTTGGGAGCTAGTCTTGAAGACTACGGTGCTCTTGGGAGCTAGTCTTGAAGACTACGGTGCTCTTGGGAGCTAGTCTTGAAGACTACGGTGCTCTTGGGAGCTAGTCTTGAAGACTACGGTGCTCTTGGGAGCTAGTCTTGAAGACTACGGTGCTCTTGGGAGCTAGTCTTCAAGACTGAGGGACTGACTACCTCATCTTATGTATATACTTCTACAGTCTCCACATTATGTCCTCGTATTGATAAAGACTGGATGGTGAAACGTGTACAATACAGATACCCAGATGTTGCACACGTGTCTTAATTCTTCATCTTGTCGGTAATATATACCATACATGTACAATCCTAACCCTGTTATATGTATGATCCTCCTCTACCGTCAGTTTGAACCCGACCGGAAGAGCCGTTCTCAAGCTAGCATATCGGAGCTTCAAGGTTAGGATTGTTAGTGGAGTGCTTAGTTATCCATCTGCATCTTTTATTACAAATTTTATTATATTCTCCTTACCTGGAGGGGTTTTCGGGGGTCATCGCCTCTGCGGCCCGGTCCGTGACCAGGCCTGCCTTGGTCTATGAAGGAAGTTGAACTCCAGCTCCTGTGTCTCTTACGTAGGTTGAGGTACAAGGAGCTGGAATTATGGGATACAGGGATACCTCTCTGGGATTATGGGATACAGGGGATACATTTTTGGGATATAAGAAACAGGGGGCAATCCAGCTGGGAACCGAAACTCGACCCCCAGCAACCACACCTAGGTCAGCACATGTAGTTTTATAATTTATTATTAGCGAATACATCAAAGCCTATCGTAAATCTAGCTTGTATTCAGAAGGGAAGCGCTAAATCCGTAAGGAGGGAGGAATGCGAGGCTATTCAGGTTTGATCCCAGGAAGAGGGTGATGGATCCAGTTCCTCTGATCAAGAGCCCTTCACCTGCATCAAGGGACCCACTATGATGAAGTTTTGTTTACAACTAAATTATTTAGTGGACTCAGAAAACATTGGGTGGTCATTGTCTAGGCTGGTCGCCATGGCAACCATGTACCTAACACACACCTATTATTATTATTGTTGTTTTGTTATTACTACTGATACAGCAACAACTACTACTACTAATGTTACTACTATTACTACTACTACTACCACAGCTATAACTGCTACTACAACTAATTCTCTTTAGGCTACTCTTCTTCTTCCTCCCTCTTCTCCCCTCTCCTCTTCACTCTTCTTCTTCCTCCCTCTTCTCCCCTCTTCACTCTTCTTCCTCCTCCTCCTCCCTCTTCTCCCCTCTCTTCACTATTCTTCCTCCTCCTCCCTCTGCTCCCCTCTTCTTCCTTCTCCCCTCTCCTCTTCACTCTTCTTCCTCCTCCTCCATCTTCTCCCCTCTCCTCTTCACTCTTCCTCCTCCTCCTCCCTCTTCTCCCCTCTCTTCCCTCTTCTCCCCTCTCCTCTTCACTCTTCCTCCTCCATCTTCTCCCCTCTCCTCTTCACTCTTCCTCCTCCATCTTCTCCCCTCTCCTCTTCACTCTTCCTCCTCCCTCTTCTCCCCTCTCCTCTTCACTCTTCCTCCTCCCTCTTCTCCCCTCTCCTCTTCACTCTTCCTCCTCCCTTTTCTCCCCTCTCCTCTTCACTCTTCCTCCTCCCTCTTCTCCCCTCTCCTCTTCACTCTTCCTCCTCCCTCTTCTCCCCTCTCCTCTTCACTCTTCCTCCTCCCTCTTCTCCCCTCTCCTCTTCACTCTTCCTCCTCCCTCTTCTCCCCTCTCTTCACTCTTCCTCCTCCTCGTGCACACATTCGTAATGTTTACAATATACAGTATAACATAGTTGGGCCAGCTGACCGACGCTCCATAATTAAGAAAACTGGCCGACACTCCAGTGACACCATTTGTGCCAGACAAATTACTGGGAAATGTATTTTGGGTTGAGGAAAGGAAGGGTAGAGGAGGGGCGTGGTGGAGGGATAGAGGAATGGAATAAAGGAGAAAGTGGGAGAGGGAAAGATGTAGGCGTGGATGATGTATGCCTGGATGATGTATGCCTGGATGATGTAGGCCTGGATGATGTATGCCTGGATGATGTATGCCTGGATGATGTATGCCTGGATGATGTATGCCTGGATGATGTATACCTGGATGATGTATGAGTCCACTTCTAGTTTAGTTAGTTTGATATCTTTTTTATGCACCCCATACCCATCCTGTGGGCGGTAGTCAAAAGATTACAGAGGTACATAATGGGTCCAGGGACTGGACCCCAAAGTTTTGATAGCTGAGCAAGTTACAAAGGTAATGAACTCACAAGTTACAAAGGTAATGAACTCACAAGTTACAAAGGTAATGAACTCACAAGTTACAAAGGTAATGAACTCACAAGTTACAAAGGTAATGAACTCACAAGTTACAAAGGTAATGAACTCACAAGTTACAAAGGTAATGAACTCACAAGTTACAAAGGTAATGAACTCACAAGTTACAAAGGTAATGAACTCACAAGTTACAAAGGTAATGAACTCACAAGTAACAAAGGTAATGAACGCACAAGTTACAAAGGTAATGAATCATTTCGCGGACAGCTTTTATACTACAAGACGGACAGCACTGGGTTCACTCTCCTGGCTGTGAGACCTGTCATACCTCTTCTTAAAGTTATGTATGAATCTCGCCTCTACTACTTCGCTGTATAACCGTTCCACTTCCTGATCACCCTAAGGCTGTAAAAGTATTTCCTAACATTCATGTGACTCATCTATGTTTGTAACTTCCAGCTGTGACCTCGTGTACATGAGACCCACCAGCTGTGACCTCGTGTACATGAGACCCACCAGCTGTGACCTCGTGTACATGAGACCCACCAGCTGTGACCTCGTGTACATGAGACCCACCAGCTGTGACCTCGTGTACATGATACCCACCAGCTGTGACCTCGTGTACATGAGATCCACCAGCTGTGACCTCGTGTACATGAGACCCACCAGCTGTGACCTCGTGTACATGAGATCCACCAGCTGTGACCTCGTGTACATGAGATCCACCAGCTGTGACCTCGTGTACATGAGACCCACCAGCTGTGACCTCGTGTACATGATACCCACCAGCTGTGACCTCGTGTACATGAGATCCACCAGCTGTGACCTCGTGTACATGAGATCCACCAGCTGTGACCTCGTGTACATGAGATCCACCAGCTGTGACCTCGTGTACATGAGATCCACCAGCTGTGACCTCGTGTACATGAGATCCACCAGCTGTGACCTCGTGTACATGAGATCCACCAGCTGTGACCTCGTGTACATGAGATCCACCAGCTGTGACCCCGTGTATATGAGATCCACCTCTCAAACAGATTTGCCCTGTCTATTCCTCTCAGTATTTTGTGCATCGTAATCATGTCATCCCATGTCCTGTCTTCTAATGTCGTCAGGTTTAGCTCTTCAAGCCTCTCCTCACAGTTCAGACCCCTCAGCTCTGTGACTAGTCTGGTTGCAAACTGTAGCACTTTCTCCAGCTTCACATATTTTATCAGATGCGGGATCCATACTGGATCCCGTTATCATGTCATCCCTATCCCTCCTGTCCTCCAGTGTTGTCAGGTCGATTTCCCTTAACTTTTCCTCATAGGACATACCCCTTAGCTCCGGGATCTCATATGATGACCCGCAGTTGGAGCTTTTGGTCATCTGACCGAGGCCTTCCGCTGGCTTACCAGTCCACCCCTTTAAAAACTATGATTAGAGTAAAAAAAGAACAAATACACAATATAAACACAAAATTAAGGAAAAAGAAAAGTTATATGTCGTGGGTAGATCACACCGTGAACGTTTTTTACTCGGCGTTTTGCCGCACCATCAACGTTTTGCCGCACCATCAACGTTTCTCCACACCATGAACGTTTCTCCACACCATGAACGTTATAACACGGCATTGTGCCGTACCATTGAACGGCGTTGTGTCCCACGCACCACCATAGACATATAGTTGTGCCCCACCATAAACTTATGTTTTTATGTGGGGGTTTTCATCCTCATTATATAAAGTTTATAGAATCTGAGACTGATTCCCTGGAGCTTAGCTCCCATTCAATCTCGGAAGCGAGACTGATGAGTGCAGTCTGTGCCATGTCGGCTGGTGCGTTCATGTCCGTGATCACTGACCTCAGGCACGCTATCAGGACACTCAATTTATCCTCGGCCTTGATACAGGGATCATAAGCGCAGGCGCCCTCTAGTTCGCATGCATAGGCACGCTCGAGGTCATATGCACAGGCGCCCTCGGTGTCCGAGAGGTCATATGCACAGGCGCCCTCGGTGTCATATGCACAGGCGCCCTCGGTGTCCGAGAGGTCATATGCACAGGCGCCCTCGGTGTCCGAGAGGTCATATGCACAGGCGCCCTCGGTGTCCGAGAGGTCATATGCACAGGCGCCCTCGGTGTCCGAGAGGTCATATGCACAGGCGCCCTCGGTGTCCGAGAGGTCATATGCACAGGCGCCCTCGGTGTCCGAGAGGTCATATGCACAGGCGCCCTCGGTGTCCGAGAGGTCGTATCCGTAAACGCCCTCGGTGTCCGAGAGGTCGTATTCATAAGCGCCCTCGGTGTCCGAGAGGTCATATGCACAGGCGCCCTCGGTGTCCGAAAGGTCATATGCATAGATGCTTTCGGTGTCCGAGAGGTCATATATATAGGCGCCCTCGGGGTCGTGATCTATCTTAAGGTCGGAGGCCATAGTACTGAAGCTGTGGTCCAGGTACTTGGTGCGGGGGATGGCGCCAGAGGCCTTATTTAACTGGACAGCAGCGACCTGGTCGCTCCATCCTGTGCCATTCCCCACTACCTCCTCCTTCTTCCCTGAGGTGTGACTGGAAGAGAGAGTATCCCACTTGGTGCCGACGACGGCGCCAGAGGCCTTATTTAACTGGACAGTAGCGACCTGGTCGCTCCATCCTCTGTCTTTCCCCACTACCTCCTCCCCTGAGGTGTGACTGGTTGTGGGCTCACTATCGTTCACAGAAGTGGGTTCATCACTGCTGAGCAACAGTGAATGCACGACGGTGAAGAAGTGGAGGGCAAGGATGACGTACCCCGCCATCACCAGCTCCACCTCAACCAAATATTCTACGGGAGACCTCAGGCCCAGGAGGTACCTCATCCGTACGATGCTACGGAGAGCCGCGACGCAGTTGAACTCTCTCAGCAGAGGCCATGTCAGCAGCCAGGGGTACTTGACCTCGGGCAGGTCCTTCTCGGGTAATGCCATGCCGCCTTCGCTCTTCATTAGGTGAAGTACGAAGGGTACGTCGCCGAAGAGCTTGTCAGAGAGGCTGGAGTCCTGCAAGATGTTGTCTTGAAGGACCAGCACCTCTGACTCCAGGCAGCATGTATGGTACCTTTATAGTACCCAGAGTATCACTAGCTTGAGATATATTATATAAATTGATTTCATTTTTTTAATCATTATTTACGAAAAGAGGATTAACGTTTATTTCTCTGTGTCCTTTTTTCAAGCCAACATTTCAACATTGATTATCAAGATGGAAGACCAAGGGTTGTGATGGTTCAACACAAGTTCGTCTGCCTCGCACTCAGAGCACCAAGGATCAACCTTGAAACCAGAGTAAAGAGTAGACTGTGTTGTCTACTGCCGCAACACCCACACAAACGTCAGGGATGCTGCGAGTATTACTGACTGGCTCTGTGTTTGTCTGCAGGAGCAACACTCACAGAAACACTAATATCACGAACACTGGGAGTGTTGCTGGCTGTGTTTCTACTGCAGAAACACTAGGAGGGTGTGAGTGTTGCTGGATCTGTGTTGCTGTCTGTGGGAGCAACACTGATAGTCTGTCTTACTATATTCTTAAGAGGTTTCTGAGTTTGCGGTCCCGAGTTACCTTATGAGGAAATTACAACAATCATTAATATTGCAGTGAAACTTCGGTACCCTACCACGTCTTGCGTTGAATGACCCACATGGGTTTAGCGCTTGACATGTATTTACATTCACTATGCATAAATATTTTCACTGTTGGGTCCAGGGACTGGGCCCCAAAGTTTTGATAGCTGAGCAAGTTACAAAGGTAATGAACTCACAAGTTACAAAGGTAATGAACTCACAAGTTACAAAGGTAATGAACTCACAAGTTACAAAGGTAATGAACTCACAAGTAACAAAGGTAATGAACGCACAAGTTACAAAGGTAATGAATAATTTCGCGGACAGCTTTTATACTACAAGACGGACAGCACTGGGTTCACTCTCCTGGCTGTGAGACCTGTCATACCTCTTCTTAAAGTTATGTATGAATCTCGCCTCTACTACTTCGCTGTATAACCGTTCCACTTCCTGATCACCCTAAGGCTGTAAAAGTATTTCCTAACATTCATGTGACTCGTCTATGTTTGTAACTTCCAGCTGTGACCTCGTGTACATGAGACCCACCAGCTGTGACCTCGTGTACATGAGACCCACCAGCTGTGACCTCGTGTACATGAGATCCACCAGCTGTGACCTCGTGTACATGAGATCCACCAGCTGTGACCTCGTGTACATGAGATCCACCAGCTGTGACCTCGTGTACATGAGATCCACCAGCTGTGACCTCGTGTACATGAGACCCACCAACTGTGACCTCGTGTACATGAGATCCACCAGCTGTGACCTCGTGTACATGAGATCCACCAGCTGTGACCTCGTGTACATGAGATCCACCTCTCAAACAGATTTGCCCTGTCTATTCCTCTCGGTATTTTGTGCATCATATTCTTGTCATCCCATGTCCTGTCTTCTAATGTCGTCAGGTTTAGCTCTTCAAGCCTCTCCTCACAGTTCAGACCCCTCAGCTCTGTGACTAGTCTGGTTGCAAACTGTAGCACTTTCTCCAGCTTCACATGTTTTATCAGATGCGGGATCCATACTGGCGCTGCATACTCAAGAAGGGCCTGACATTGGTCGTGTCGTGAATGCCTCCTTAAGATTCCTGAAAGCTACCCTTAAATTTGCCAGTATAGCGTTTGTCGCAGTGGTTATTTGGTTTATGTGTATATTAGATGAATTGCTCAGAACTAGGCTCACCCCGAAATCTTTCTCTTCCGGGAAGGTTTGCAGCCTTTGTGTCCCGAGCCTGCACACTGTTTCACGTAATCTTTGCAACTCCCATCTTTTCATAAGTCATAACTTTGCATTGGTTGAGTTAAATTCTAAAAGACACTTGTCTTACCAATCCTGTAGGTTGTCCAGGCCCATCTGTAGTCTTTCCTGGTCTTCTCATTAATTTCAGGTCATCTGCGAACAGGGACACCTCTCACTCGATTTCCTCTGTTACGTCGTTTAGGTACACAAACTACTGGTCCAAGTACTGGCCCCTGTGGAACCGGGCTGGCTCATTATTCTACAGTGGCTCCCTTTTCATGCTGATATCCCAGGAAATGAGATTCTTGATCAGGCTGCAAACATTGGTCATTTCCAGCCGGGTCTGGAAAATCTGACTTTGGATGTAAATGAATTGGCTGCAGTGATAGGTCTGGCCCGTCAGCAACTCTGGCTCTTAGGCTTGGCACCAGTCCTCAAATCCATTAAGCTGGGACTAATTTGGAATTCTAATGAACCCTTTTCTTGGGTTCGTCTCCATGATGTTGCCATGTACCATCTCTATTGAACATACCCAGCTGGTTTTACATCTCTTCTAGTTACACCTGGTGGACCCCGAGCTGTCCTTGGTGCCCCATGTTAGGTAAAAGAACACATGTGCAAACTAATGCGACATTTTATTGTGGCAACGTTTCGCTCTCCAAGAACTTTGTCACGCTATTGCCACAATAAATGTCGCATTGGCTGCACATGTGTCCTTTTACCTAACATACTGTCGGTACTTCTACCAACAATGGTGCCCCATGCAGGGTGATATAGTTGAACAATTTCTATTACTATCCAAGGCTTAACTCTACCTGAACCAGACTCCACCAGGATTTATGTCTAAAAGAAATTCGATATACTTCAGTTCCAGTTGTTCTCGACGGCTCTGGTATCGACCCAGACATTTATGTTCATGTACACCCTATGTGGTTTTTTATTATTGTATATTGTGTATATGCAGTAATTTAGAATAAAGAATCTTAATCACATTTCTACGTGCCAAGTATTCCTTTCACCGCGGCACAGGCAAGCTAGGCAGTATCTAAGTGTTAAGTGAATGTTTAAAACACTAGACCTCTGGAAGTAGGTCTCATACAACATAAGGCACCGTAGCACTTACAAAGCAACAAGAACACTTTCAACATTGACTCATGTGGGACTTATGCGGAGGCGTTGAAGTGCAGAAGTGCTTACTCATGGAGTGAAGTGCCTAGCTCTGCCGCTCTTTAGAAATAGTGTCCATGAAAGTAAATTTATTTAGGCACAGGTGCACATAAGTATAATTATACGTAGTGTAAATTACATAGAATAATCCCCCAAAATCAAAGTGATCTAACTTGGGAATTTAATGTGCCCCTATCTCATTTAGGAGAAAAAACTTTTATTCTTGTTCAATTCCCGTCCATATTTGTACAACATATATTTCCTGGACTTCCAGGAGGCAGAGCTCAATAAGGTTTATGCTTTAGTGACTTAACAACAAAAACAAACAAGAACAAAAACAAACATTAACAACATCAACTGGCTCAGACAATACGTAACCAAAAGTAATTTGTTATATTTTGCTAATATCTTCCAAAATAATTATTTGCACAAAAAATACTAGTATATTCCAAGGTGTACAATTTTTTTTTTACAATGTTAAACATAAATATATGGCCGATTTCTGCCGAGTAGTACTTGGTAACTAAAGCCGATTTAATTTAGGCTGTACATATAAGTTAAAACTCAACAAGGCTCTTGAGATAAATGGTATAAAATACCGACACGATGGAAAAAAAGACACAAATGCCGTATAATGCGATCCTTTATTGACTACGTTTCACCCACAATTTTTTTTTTTTTTTTTTTTTTTTTTGACTTGATAAAGCCCACACTGTGGGCAAAACAGTTAGTAAAAAATTACGAAGGGTGGATGTATGGATTGATGTGAGTTCATATATAAAATAAATGATATATTTTTCCATCAAGTGCACACATATAAGTTAAGAGATGAGATAAGATTTTGTTCGGATTTTTAACCCCGGAAGGTTAGCCACCCAGGATAACCCAAGAAAGTCAGTGCGTCATCGAGGACTGTCTGTCTTATTTCCACTGGGGTCCTCAATTTTGTCCCCCAGGATGCCACCCACACCAGTCCACTAACACCCAGGTACCTATTTGCTTGCTAGGTGAACGGGGACAACAGGTGTAAGGAAATACGCCCAGTGTTTACACCCTTTCCGGGGATCGAATCATGGACACTCAGCGTGTGAAGAGAGAGCTTCGCCTACCAGGCCATGGGCCACATTGTAATACTTTTGTGAATTAATTCACATCTGTATAAATAGCTCATTGCTATTGTAACCAGATATAAACCTCTAAATAGTTCATTACCATTGTAACTTGTTTAGCTATCAAAATTTTGCAGTCCAGTCCCTGGACCCATTATGTATCTCTGTAATATTTCGACTACCGTCCATACCATCATGAATCATGAAGATGCGTATTAAATAAACTTTCTTCAACACAGTCACACACGGGGCCATGAGCTATGAATCGACCCCTGCAACCACAAATAGGTGACTACACACACACACCACATATAGGTGACTACACACACACACCACATATAGGTGACTACACACACACACCACATATAGGTGACTACACACACACACCACATATAGGTGACTACACACACACACCACATATAGGTGACTACACACACACACCACATATAGGTGACTACACACACACACCACATATAGGTGACTACACACACACACCACATATAGGTGACTACACACACACACCACATATAGGTGACTACACACACACACCACATATAGGTGACTACACACACACACCACATATAGGTGACTACACACACACACCACATATAGGTGACTACACACACACACCACATATAGGTGACTACACACACACACCACATATAGGTGACTACACACACACACCACATATAGGTGACTACACACACACACCACATATAGGTGACTACACACACACACCACATATAGGTGACTACACACACACACCACATATAGGTGACTACACACACACACCACATATAGGTGACTACACACACACACCACATATAGGTGACTACACACACACACCACATATAGGTGACTACACACACACACCACATATAGGTGACTACACACACACACCACATATAGGTGACTCACACACACACCACATATAGGTGACTACACACACACACCACATATAGGTGACTACACACACACACCACATATAGGTGACTACACACACACACCACATATAGGTGACTACACACACACACACCATAGATAGGTGAGTACACACGTGTACACAGTGAAGAGGCAGGACCAGGAGCTGCGAATCGACCCCTGCAGCCACAGATAGGTGAGTACACACGCACACTTCCCACACCTTCCCTTTCTCACTCTCCAGTACAGGTCTTGAAGCACAGTAAATATTTAAACAGCAGACACCAAGAGACTTCCTGGAGTATCTGAGTGAAGGAGTGGGAATGAACCAGAGGAGTGGGTATGAACCAGAGAGAAGGAGTGGGAATGAACCAGAGAGGAGTGGGAATGAACCAGAGAGGAGTGGGAATGAACCAGAGGAGTGGGTATGAACCAGAGAGGAGTGGGAATGAACCAGAAAGAAGGAGTGGGAATGAACCAGAGGAGTGGGAATGAACCAGAAAGAAGGAGTGGGAATGAACCAGAGGAGTGGGTATGAACCAGAGAGAAGGAGTGGGAATGAACCAGAGAGAAGGAGTGGGAATGAACCAGAGAGAAGGAGTGGGAATGAACCAGAGGAGTGGGTATGAACCAGAGAGGAGTGGGAATGAACCAGAAAGAAGGAGTGGGTATGAACCAGAGAAGGAGTGGGAATGAACCATAGAGAAGGAGTGGGTATGAACCAGAGAGAAGGAGTGGAAATGAACCAGAGAGGAGTGGGAATGAACCAGAGAGGAGTGGGAATGAACCAGAGGAGTGGGTATGAACCAGAGAGAAGGAGTGGGAATGAACCAGAGAGGAGTGGGAATGAACCAGAGAGGAGTGGGAATGAACCAGAGGAGTGGGTATGAACCAGAGAGAAGGAGTGGGAATGAACCAGAGAGAAGGAGTGGGAATGAACCAGAGAGAAGGAGTGGGAATGAACCAGAGGAGTGGGTATGAACCAGAGAGGAGTGGGAATGAACCAGAGAGAAGGAGTGGGAATGAACCAGAGAAGTGGGAATGAACCAGAGAGGAGTGGGAATGAACCAGAGAGGAGTGGGAATGAACCAGAGGAGTGGGTATGAACCAGAGAGAAGGAGTGGGAATGAACCAGAGAGGAGTGGGAATGAACCAGAGAGGAGTGGGAATGAACCAGAGGAGTGGGTATGAACCAGAGAGGAGTGGGAATGAACCAGAGAGAAGGAGTGGGAATGAACCAGAGAGAAGGAGTGGGAATGAACCAGAGGAGTGGGTATGAACCAGAGAGGAGTGGGAATGAACCAGAGAGGAGTGGGAATGAACCAGAGAGGAGTGGGAATGAACCAGAGAGAAGAAGTGGGAATGAACCAGCCATCTCCCACTAAGGTAGGGTGACTCAAAAAAGTGGAAACACTTTCACCATTGTTCATTCAATCACTGTCTTGCCAGGGCAGAAGCTTGGTTACATCAAAGTTCCACTTGAGTTTCCAACTTTAGCATCCCCATCTCTCCTTCAAAGTACAGGCTGTCTTCAAGAAGGAGCTGGACAGGCACCTAAAGTCGGTACCTGACCAGCCAGGCTGTGGTTCGTACGTTGGATTGCGTGCGGCCAGCAGTAACAGCCTGGTTGATCAGGCCCTGATTCACCATGAGGCCTGGTCACAGACCGGGCCGCGGGGGCATTGACCACCGGAACTCTCTCCAGGTAAACTCCTGAGCAGTACGGTATATTTATTTTACAATGCTTGTTGTGTTCCCTGCAGGAGTGTGCCGAGGATGTCACACACACGAGAAGCTTGAAGATGAGTGGGAAGACGAGGAGCAGCAGGACGGAGGCAGGAAGAGGAGGGTGGTTCGCGAAGTCACACTCAGCGAGAGATCCTTCTGTGGGGACGACATCGATGTTGATAACAGTCCACTCACCCGCATCAACACCACAGATAGGTGGGTGTGTGCCACTGTCAATCCATTCCGAGACTGTTATATCACTTAGCAGGTGGGACTTGAATCATAAAACTCAGAGGCCAGTATGCACTGTCCTGTGAGTTTTAAACTTACCTGCCATAGATTCAATCCTAACTGTTCTGTGATTAGTTTGCAATCATGCATTTAAGATTTAATGAGTCACTATGAGTCATTCTTTTACAATGAAGGGAAAACTCTTAGGCCCACTGAAGGGTTGGGGACAATATCCCTTAACCAGAAATATGATACATGTATTTTTCTTGAAGACATTAAGTAGCTATGAATACTTCCTAGTGTTGCTCAAGACACCGTAATTGACATATGTTTATACATGCCCCTTACCATAATTGTATACTTTACAGTACACTGGACCCTCGGTTTTCGTTGATAATTCTTTCCAGAAGGCTGTTCGAGTGCCGTTACCGAATAAATTTGTTCCCATAAGGACGAATGTAAATTAGATTAGTTGTTTCAGACCCCCAAAAATACACTTACAAAAGCACTTACAAAAATACACTTACATAATTGTTCAAGTTGGGAGCTGTACGAAAACCGAGGGTCCACTGTACTTCTCTTTATAAAAATAAAGTTATTTTTTGTTTAAGATGCATCAGCCATTAAATATTGAAGCAATTAAAGCAGAGAGGGTTCTGCTTATACAGCAGGTTAGGTTTCGATCTACCGCTGTAAAGCAAAAAATCACTGTAAAGTGAAACATAGCATATTTTCACTTTCAAATGCATATAAGAGCTTGATAACATATTTACACTATCATATATTAAGTGAGCAATAGACCTAGGCCTAAAATATGCATATAGAGTCTACTCATTACTTAAAATAATTTTGACCTTTAACTTATATTGAGTGATGAATATATTTATTATAGGAAGTCTGAAAAAATGAAGAACGGGTATAATTGAAAATTGCTGTATTAGCAAAACACTGTAAAGTGAAGCGCTGTAAAGCAGAGCCTGTCTGTATCTTAATTGTGGAAATGTTTTGCCAGCCAGTGGCTTTTTAAGTCAAAGACAGAGACAAGGATTAAGGATTTTATTTCTTTGCATAGTTTACAGTGTGTAATTACAATTTTGATTTGCTAAGTAGTACAAAGAAAGCCACTATCATGCTGGCGCATTTTGGGCAGACTAAACTTAATGCTTAACAGACTACTTAATACAAAGATTTATTTCAGTCTGATACAGTGTTTGTACAGTTGAACCTCGGTTTTTGTTTCCCCTGGTTTTCGTCGAATTCGGTTTTCGACGACTTTTTCGTCAAAATTTTGTCCCAGTTTTCGTTCATCACTTTGGTTTTCGTCCGCCATACCGAATGTGTCCACCTGCCTGCGCCCACACAAAGCATCCCACGCATGTTTTCTGAGTCAGTCTGGCTTTGTTTCTCGTTGAGTGAACATTACTCTGATCATTCATATGAAAATTTCGTAATACAATCCATTGTTTTTTGTGCTTGTTTATTGAGTGCGACTGCTAAATAAGCCACCATGGGGCCAAAGAAAGTTCCGAGTCCCAGCCCTTTGATTAAGAAGGCAAGAAACATGATAGAATTCAAGAAAGAATGGTAGCAAAGTATGAAAGTGGAAATTGCTTCAGAGGAGGAGGAAGAGAGAGGGGAGAATGTGCCTTCTTCAGTGATTAAGGACATGTGTGCAAAGTGGAGTGAGTTGCAAAGTTTTGTGGAGAAATATCACCCTAACAAAGCTGTTGCAAGCCATGTCTGCAACATGTTCAATGACAATGCCTTGTCCCATTTTAGGAAAATCTTAAAGAGACGCCAGAAACAGACCTCTCTGGACAGATTTTTTTGTGCGACAAGGGTCCAGTGACTCTCAGGCTGGTCCTAGTGCCAGTAAAAGACAAAGAAGGGAAGTAACCCCGGATAGAGACTTGATACCTGAAGTCCTTATGGAAGGGGATTCCCCTTCCAACCAATAACTTTTCCTCCTCCCTCTCCCTTCCCCGCATCTTCCATATGCCAACAAGAGTCTTCAATAAAGGTAAAAGTTAAGTTAAATGTTCATTTATCCATTTCATTAGTCCTTTATATTTATTTCTCATTGTTTTCTGTATGTAAAACTATAGTTATTCTCTATAAAATGTATTTTTTGTTAATACTTTTGGGTGTCGGGAACGGATTAATTGGATTTACATTATTTCTTATGGGAAATATTGCTTCAGTATGCGTCGAATTCGGTTTTCGTCAGACTTTCTGGAACGAATTAGACGAAAACCAAGGTTCCACTGTACGTACAAAGATGGCCGACATTTGATTGTGCATGCAGAAAGCCCATAGTTAGGCAGAGTATTTTGAGCAATAAAGATACCCCAGTGTTGCAAAAGTATCTCGTTCTTCAACTTTTCAGTTTTCTAACCATTTATGTACAAAATGTATTGTGTATATCCCACAGAATTGCTCAACTGCGTATTCAGATGATGAAGTCCGGATTTGATGCCTATATCATTCCCACCGATGATGAGCACCAGGTAATTATCACTTAATAGATGCAGTTATATTTTTTTTCTAAATTGGTTATAAAGTGTAATAATAAAGATGGCAGATCAATATACGTACAGAAAAATGTGATAGCTGCAAATATAAAAAAACAATAATATAATATTGAAATATTTATTTCATATTAGCAAAATCAGAATGTACTGTGTCAAATTAATATCTGTATTATTATTGTATTATTATTATTATTATTATTATTATTATTATTATTATTATTATTATTATTATTAATATTATTATTATTGTATTATTATTATTATTATTATTATTATTATTATTATTATTATTATTATCATCATCATAGGAGTCATAGAGCACCTGGGGAATGAGAGGTAAAGCTGAATTGATTCAAGCTTGAGAGGAAGGTAGCCATAATTTATTGTATCACTGTATCACCCTTTCAGAGTGAGTACGTAGCACCAGCAGACAAGCGCCGCCAGTACATAAGTGGATTTTCTGGCAGCGCTGGCACAGCGGTGGTGACCAGGGACCATCAAGCACTCTGGACTGATGGACGGTACTTCCTCCAGGCAGATCTCCAACTAGACTGCCACTGGTTGCTCATGAAGCAGAAAAATGCTGGGGTAAGATGGCTGAGAAGCACAAACATATACTGTAATTGATAATTTTTCTCACTCTTAGTTGATCTAAGAATATGGTAATCAATTACAGTAGTGTCAATTAACACAAGGGTTATGTTCCTGAAAATTGGTTTGTAATCTAATTTAATGCTAACTAAAATGAAGAATATATAGAAAAAATAAGGTTATGTTCCTAAGTCCTTTATAACAGGCAAACTACTTCTTAAAAATTCCTATATGTAAAAAGTAATGTAGTTTATCGTGCCTTACATTCTGTTAGTCATTACTGGAAACATTTAGAGAATGTTGGAAGGGTTAATGTCAACCTACCAGGGCCAGTTGGATGTTGGAGGCAGCATGTTGAGGTGTCAATATGTTAACACTGCAACTCAGCTTAAAAGCCACATTGAAAAATTAACAAATTGTGTCATTACTAAATTGTATCAAATTACCAAATTGTATCACATATGTATTAACTCACCACACCATACCAAGCATACATATACTAAAGTTGAATGCATTTGAGAAAGTAATCACAAAAAATAAGGAATTACTAATAAAATTATTTGAGGTGTGTGGGTGTGTCTGTGAGAAGTGGAGAGTCATCAGCTATGGCTTTGGCTTCCAGCAGTATTGTGAGATTATAGATTTCTGCTGTAATCTAATTCAATGCATATCTGAACTGTCTGTACAACTTATACTTTGGAAGAGAGACTAACACAACATGATTTAGCTTAAATCAAAGTTCGAATCAGGAGGGCTATGAGATGTCTCCAACTCCTCTCTCAAAATATTACTGCTATGTTGATAATATGACAATATAAGAGAGAATGGATCTAAGTAGAATGACTTGGAGAGCATATAAATCAGTAGGGAAAGGAAAGGAGGGGGGTCGGCCTCGAAAAGGTTTGAGGGAGAGGGTAAAGGAGGTTTTGAGGGTGAGGGGCTTGGACTTCCAGGAAGCGTGCGTGAGCATGTTAGATAGTTGTGAGTGAAAACGAATGGTTTTTGGGACCTGATGAGCTGTTGAAGTGTGAGCAGGGTAATATTTAGTGAAGGGAGTCAGGGAAACCGATTAGCCGGATTTGAGTCCTGGAAATGGGAAGTACAATGCCTGCACTTTAAAGGAGGGGTTTGGGATATTGGCAGTTTGAAGGGACTTCTAACTGTTGTATCTGAGCTCCTCTGCAAAGACAGTGATTATGTATGAGTGAGGTGAAACTGTTGAATGATGATGAAAGTATTTTCTTTTTGGGTCACCCTGCCTCTAAATCAGCATTACTTTGCCTTGCCAAATAAAGTGTGGGTTAATAATATCTACAGAATGCCATTTGTATGGGTAGTGAGTTTTAATGGTTACACCTCAGTTGATATACACTGTCCTCTGCTACAATTTTCTCATTTGAACACTTATTCCCTCTTTATTTTCAGTTACTGTTCAACAAGTATAGAAACACACCTAGAGTAGATATATCACTGTTAAAGGCACGTGAATGTGTAATTGCAGTGTTATTTTGAGGGTCATACAGTGCTGAGGAAATGGAAGGTAATCAGGTTGGGTCTGAGGAAGAGGAAAGCAACTCCAATTCCTCTCATCAAAAGTCATTCACCAGCATCAAGGGACTCCCTTTGAAGGAGAGTTTGCCACCATTACACCCATCTTTCTCACCAGGTGCCCAAGATGGTAGATTGGTTGCGTCAGAAGCTGGTGCCCGGGTCCAAGGTGGGTGCAGACCCTCGACTAATAGGGGCCAAAACCTGGATTTCCTACGCTGAAGACCTGGCCAGTTAGTCTACTTGTATCGTGTTTAATTTTAACTCATTCATTGTCAACCTCTATTGTGTCAACTAATTTTATTGATTGCTTTACTCTTAGATCACTAAGTTATTATATACAATTTTTTAAGATAATTTAAACCAGAATATTAGCCTTCTCAAAATCGTGATGTTTACATTGCCTCTCAGTAGCAAATTTAACATTAACTTGTGGCTTAAATTAAATATGAGATTAAGAAAATATCAAAATTGCTTGCTTCAGTTATGATATACAGTGGTCCCTCGGTTTTCGCCAAAAATTCGTTCCAGAATGCGAATGCTGCTCAAGTGCCATTACCAAACAAATTTACTTCCTTAAGAAATAATGTCATGTAGGTTAGTCTATTTCAGACCCCCAAAAATACACTTGCAACAGCACTTACGAAAATACACTTACATAAATGTTCGAGTTTGGAGATGCACGAAAACCGAGGGACCACTGTACAGTGGACCCCCGAGTAACGAGCAAAATTCATTCCAGAAGCCTGCTCAAGTGCCATTACCAAACGAATTTACTCCCTTAAGAAATAATGTCAAGTAAGTTAGTCCATTTCAGACCCCCAAAAATACACTTACAAAAGCACTTACAATATCATACTTACATAATTGTACGATTTCCGGGGTGCTCGTTACTCGGGGGTCCATTGTAATAAGTATTAAAAAAGACAACTTTTGATAAAAAAGCACAGTCTGCTTCCTAATAAACTTTTTAAAATAAACAGAAAGGTGGACGGGAGGTTTAAACCGTGATCTCGAATTGAGCCTCCTGCCCACCTTTCTGTTTATTCATTGACAGAGGTTCATTACTAATTAATGATTACCTTAAACTCCTCCTCACCTTCCACCATTCTCGGTATTGGATTGAAGAAGGCACTGGCTGCTGAAACATTCAAACAATAAACATTCCCAAATGTTGTTCAGTGCCTCATTTGTCAGTTAATAAATAGAGTTAATTTTAAAATAAATTTCATTATGCTTAACTTACTGTCTGAAATAATGTATGCTAAGTCATTGTGACATAGCACAAGTGGTCTGCACTGTAACTACTGTTAATACTCTCTCCTGTGTTGCCTCTCAGAGTCAGACATAGAGCTAGTAGGAGAGGAGACCAACCTGGTAGACCTTGTGTGGCCCTTAGAGGAGCGGCCGCCCTACTCCGAAGACCCAATCTTTATCCATGAGCTCCAGTATGCTGGTCAGTAATGAATTGTGTCACCATTGCTCTCTTGTCCTTCCTTGGATCAAGCCTAGTTACCTTCCATTTCCCCAGGCTTTGTTTGGATAATACAGATTTTCGTGCTTCTCCATAATTTTTTTATTTTTTCAACAAGTCGGCCGTCTCCCACCGAGGCAGGGTGACCCAAAAAGAAAGAAAATTTCCAAAAAGAAAATACTTTCATCATCATTCAACACTTTCACCTCACTCATACATAATCACTGTCTTTGCAGAGGCGCTCAGATACTACAGTTTAGATCCTCCAAACTGTCACTATCCCAGACCCCTCCATAAATATATATTAATAATAATATTTTGTGAAGGAATTCAGGAAAACTGGTTAGCCGGACTTAAGAGTCCTGGAGGTGGGACGTGCAGTGCCTGCAGTCTAATTGAGGGGTTTGGGATATTTGGTGTTTGGAGGGACATCTAAACTGTCATATCTGAATGTTTCTGGAAAGACAGTGATAGTGTGAATGATGGTAAAAGTGTTTCTTTTTTGGGTCACCCTGCCTCAGTGGGAGATGGGTCACCCTGCCTCAGTGGGAGATGGCCAACATGTTAAAAAAAAATATTTATATATGTACTAGTGTCTATGCAGACTTGCAAACTGAACTACGTAATTACTAGTATGCACAAAAAGTGATGTGATTAAGTTAAATCAGAATTTTTGTTTCATTCCAAAGGTAAAAGATGGGAGGAAAAGATAGCAGATGTACGAGCAGAGATGGCGAAGGAAGGTGCTGACCTGATGGTCATAACTGCGCTTGATGAGATAGCCTGGCTGCTCAATCTCCGTGGCAACGATATACCTTACAATCCAGGTATGGTGATCTGCACACTTGGCATTTATTGTAGTAATTTACTTCTAATGTTCAGTGCAGTAATTATAAAGTGGTTGAAATTTTGGTAATGATTGAATATTGAAAAATAAGTCACAATGCCGTGGATGAAACAGTTAACAAATAACTAGCACTTAGGTGAGGAAACTTTATCTATGATTTTTGTATCCTGGCCATTATCAAAGTGCTAATGATCCAGCATGAACCAAAATGTTATCTGATGTTCTCTCTCATAACGTGATTTATTTGTGAATAATGGCTTATTTACAGTTAATCTACAAAGTGGGGATAAATCCGTAGACAACTTATATTCCAAATAATGAATAATATTTTCATATTCTATTAATCTTATGTCTTATTTTAATCTTGCCCAAAATGCTCTTGAAAAAACAGGCTTTCCATATACAGTGGACCCCCGAGTAACGAACACCCCGGAAATCGTACAATTATGTAAGTAGTATAATATTGTAAGTGCTTGTGGAAGTGTATTTTTAGGGGTCTGAAATAGACTAACCTACGTGACATTGTTTCTTAAGGAAGTAAATTCGTTCGGTAATGGCACTTGAGCAGGCTTCTGGAATGAAGTTTTTACGTTACTCGGGGGTCCACTGTAGTATACTGTGCTATTATACATCATCTAGCCATGTGAAAACTACATATTTAAACATAAGAATGGCTTTCTGTTATCTAGGTAAAATATTTTTTTTAATAATAATGTTTTCTGTAGTTGGGTTGAAACTATACAAACCTGTTTTATCACTGTCTTTTGCAGTGTTCCGAAGCTACGTGATCCTGGGGCAGGACAGTATAGACTTGTACATCCCCAAGGAAAAGATTACCCCAGCGGTGGATAACCACCTGCACGTCAACCAGTGTGGCGGCCAGGAATGTGTCATGTGAGCATTGTAAACTGTTGCTGTACTCTCTACACAATTATTATTATTATTATTATTGTCATTATTATTATTTATTATTATTATTATTATTATTATTATTATTATTATTATTATTATTATTATCATTATTATTATTATTGTTATTATTATTATTATTATTGCCATTATTATTATTTTCATTATTATTATTATTATTATTACTATTAAAAGATAAAGGTTTTATTTCTTTGCAAAAGTTACAATGTGTAATTAAAATATTGATTTGTTAAGTACTGTACAAAGAAAGCCACTATCATGCCGGGGCATTTTGGGAAGATTAATCATTATTATTATTGTTATTATTATTTTTTTTATTAACACATCGGCCATTTCCCACCAAGGCAGGGTGGCCCAAAAAAAGAAAAACTTTCACCATCTTTCAGTCCATCATTGTTTTGCCAGAGGCATGCTTACACTACAGTTATAAAACTGCAACATTAACACCCCTCCTTCAGAGTGCCGGCACTGTACTTCCCATCCAGCCTGCCAGTTTCCCTGAATTCCTTCATAAATGTTACCTTACTTATTATTGTTATTATTATTATTAGTATTGTCATTATTATTATTATTATTATTACCATTATTATTATGATTATTATTAAATAGTTTTCATGGAAGTGCTAAACCTGGAAGAGTAATACAGCATCTTAAGAGTAATACAACATCTTGGGAATGGAAAGTAAATAAGTTTGATCTAAGGAAAAGGAGGTTAGCTTATGTTTCTTGGATCAAGACCTCTTCACTAAAGGGTCATGGTTAATAATTACATACCAAATGAGTTATGGAGATATTAGGAAGTACAGTACTATATTTCCTTAATATAAGAGTGGAATATGAGTGGAAAGAGTTTAGTAGTGACATAGTGGAAGAGAACTCTATACTACAGTGGTTCAAGATAAGACTCAGTCATGCACATATCCACAGCAAAATACACTTATTGATATCTGTGATTTCCCTTAATTTGCACAGGACTAACCAAAATTCTAATACAACTGTTGCTTCATAATTCTTAAGCTAGTCATAAGTTTGCCTAAGACACTCCAATATAGAAACTGTAATATGCCAATACATCACTTTTACCATTAATATATAAACTAATTGTTAAATTCTTAAACTAATTGTTAAATTCTTAAATGTTTAAATTCCAGTACCTCAATTTTGTAAACCTAGTTAATCACTACAATTACCTAACCTTACTATGTATCTGTATAATCATTGTGTCGCTATTGAGTAAGACCTATCATAAGACTGCCTGAAAAGCCTAGGCATACCTAGGCATATTATTGGCCATCTTGTAATATCTACTTCATAAAATGTATAATTATAAATACACCCCACCTTGTATATTACCAGAAATAAAGAATTTGAATTTGAATGTCAGTTGGTTTTAAGTTAAGAGATGGGAACATGACACACATAACCCATATATACAAGAATGAAACTTATGATGATGTTTTGGTCTGACTTTGGCCATTAACTAGTCACAAAGGAGGAGATCAAACAGACCTGAATAACTACAGGCCGATATCTAACTTACCCCTTCTCTCCAAAATCTTTGAAAAATTAATTCATAGACAAATATATTCCTACCTCACCTCCAACAACGTACTCAACCACTGTCAATTTGGATTCAGGGCTAATAAAAATACAAATGATGCCATTATACACATGTTAGAAATAATTTACACCGCTCTTGAGAAAAAAGAAATCCCAGTGGGAATCTTCATTGATTTACGTAAAGCTTTTGATACAGTTGACCATGATCTGTTACACCTAAAATTATCACACTATGGTATAAGAGGGCACTCCCTCAACTACCTAAAATCATACCTTAGCAACAGAAACCAATATGTGTACACAAATGGAGCTAGCTCTACTGCGCAAACTATTACAGTAGGTGTCCCACAGGGAAGTGTTCTTGGCCCACTTCTCTTTCTCATTTACATTAATGACCTACCAAATGCATCTCAACTACTCAAACCCATACTATTTGCAGATGACACTACATAGATACACAATTATACTTATTATATACATTATCAACCATAATTTTTTACCATGTAGTCTAAGTACGTAGTCCTAAGAATGCCCACAATGCGCAGCATATTAGGGGTTTTTGGCATGTACATCTCTTTTATACCTATGTATCATGTAAACCCAACAATGTATCTTTGTACCATGTCTAAATAAAGTATTATTATTATTATTATTATTATTATTATTATTATTACTAGTTAATGGCCAAAGTCGAACCAAAATGTCATTGTAAGTTTAATTCTCCTGTGTGTGTGAATTATTTATGCATTGTCCAACCTTGACTACCTCGCATTAGTATTAAGATAAAATAAAGATTTATTAAAAAGTTAACTACTCTTATCTTGTCTAGACTTAAGTACAGTGGATCCCCGGTGTTCGTGATTTTTTCGTTCCAGAATGCTGTTCAAGTGCCATTACCAAACGAATTTATTCCCATAAGGAATAATGTAAATTAGACTAGTCCTTTTAGACCCCCAAAAATACACTTACAAAAGCACTTACAAAAATATACTTACATAATTGTTTGAATTTGGAGCATCACGAACACCGGGGGTCCACTGCAGTTATTATGTACTAGGATTAGTCTGCTCGAAATGCCCCGGCATGATAGTGGCTTTCTTTGTACGTACTTAACAAATCAAAATTGTAATTACACATTGTAACCTTGGCAAAGAAATAAAATCTTTATTCTTTATTTTTTTATTCAGTCATGGTATTGTGTCTTTATTCTTTAAGAGATGGGATCAAAAGCTTGAGCTTCTTTTAATATCCCAGAGGTAGTTACTTTTTTATGCACATAGAGGAAATATCTTTTTTAAATAGGCAAGAATGTTGCCTTTGAAACTGAATCATAATCCAAAAATTTCTTTTGTAAATACATAGGCAAGAATGTTGAAATTGTTGAAATTTCTTCCCATTATTGTAAGTTGCTACATTAATCATTCACATCTCTGTTCCCTACAGTATCAACGAGTACACGGCCGTGCTGAACCGGTTGCGGGCCCTTAAAGTACACAACAGTGTCAAGAAGGTTTTGTTGGGGGCCAAGTATTCGTACTCTGGTGGGGCCTCTTATGCTGTCTATTCTGCTGTAAGTTACAACTATGACTATGCTGAGTGATAGTGCTAATAATACACTTTACTAAGAACTTGTTCTTGAGATGAAAATGATATTGTTTATCACTCACCAATCAATAAAATAAAAGATTACAATCATATTGTTAGGTAAAAGTACACAAGTGCAACTAATGTGACAGTTTATTGTGGCAACGTTTCTCTCTCCAGGAGCTTTGTCAGGCTATTCCCACAAGTAATGTCGCATTAGTTGCAATTGTTGGTAATTCATTTTTTATAACACATCGGCCATTTCCCACCGAGGCAGGGTGACCCAAAAAGAAAGAAAAAACTTTCATCATCATTCAACACCTTAACCATCACTTATACATAATCACTGTCTTTGCAGAGGTGCTCAGATACGACAGTTTAGATGTCCCTCCAAACTGTCAATACCCCTAAACCCCTCCTATAAAGTGAAGGCATTGTACTTCCCATTTCCAGGAATCAAGTCCGGCTAACTAGAATATTTTGTTGGTAATTCTACCAACATTAATACAATCATATTGTTCATCACTCACCAATCAATAAAATAAATGGGGAACCTCATTTTAAACTGAGCCAGTGAAACAAAAATCAACTTTGAGTGAGGTTTTCCTTAAATTTATAACCAAATCCTTATTGCTAATTCATTGTGACATTTTAAAACATTACTTATAAAAATAATTTTTCATTATCTTTATTTCCTTTTTCTCAGTTCTTCTAAACTGTCATATCAGTGTGCCTCTGGCAAGACAGTGATAGTGCAAATGATGGTGAAAGTGTTTCTTTTTAGGGTCACCCTACCTCAGTGGGAGATGGCCAGTGTGCTTAAAAATAAGTTATTTCAAATCATTCTTTATTATTTTCTTAATTTAAATATTATTTCAGGTACCGGAGGAAATGCGATCATTGGTCACATCTCCGGTGCTGCTGATGAAAGCTCGCAAGAACAAAGTAGAAGTGAAAGGCATGAAGAATGCTCACATTAAGGATGCTGTTGCCCTCTGTGATTTCTTGGCATTTTTGGAGTATGAGGTACGGCACTGCATACAATACAGTACAACTTTATTTCAACACAATACGTACATTGTTTATACAGAAATGAGTGACACTTGAGTGTATGTTGAAAGCCCATGCAGAACATTTCGGGCAAGCTTAAGCCTAACTAAAATACAGTATAGACAGAATTCACCAGTAATCATCAAAACCTCATCAGAACTAGTAGTCATGGTAACCCCTCATAGACAATGTACAATTTCACATTAAAAAATATAATAATTTACCTAGTAATGTTTTTACGAAGCCCATTGCATGCTCAGTATTTCAGGCAAAAAGTATACACACAGTGTAAATATGCTGAGGGGGAGACTGTGGCTTTAGGCATTATGCTGTTATTCATATAGATCTATGTCAGTGAGAGTTGTGTCTGTGTCATAGATCTTTGCATAATTCATAGTGTTCTTAGATTTGTTGTGACCAGAAAATTTGGAGTGTGCTCAGTAGAAAAATAAAAATCTGTCCCACACAGTGAATGATGGGGAACAGCTAACCTCTGATCTTGTGTTTGGGTAAAATAGTGAATATGGGACATTTTCCAGGGAATATTTTCATGGTTTTATTGAGTGTGTCTTGGTACCAATAGACAGACTAGAAGACATTCTAGTGAAATAGAGATTTTGGTTCATTTCACGTAGGAAGTGGTATTTACTAGATCTGCTTCAGTTATTGGGATGGTCTTAACCATGAGCAAGGTCTTGGTTATACACACAAATAACCCACACATAGGATAATGAAACTTATGATGACGTTTCAGTCCAACTTGGAGCATTAATTAATGACACAGAAGCATGAAGGGAAGGAAGCCAGTACATATATGAGGTACAAGTATAATGGTAGAAGTAGTAGTAATAATAGTAGTAGTAGTAGTAGTGGATGTAATCTAAGGATGAGAAAAAAAAGAAGAAAGAGGAGCACTGCAGGGAAGCTAATGACCCATGAGGGTGGGACCAAAAACACAGAACAAAAAATGTAGGCAAAGAAAATAGGAAATAGGTTAAGTCACAAGTGTTCTGAAGTTTTGGAGCATTTGACAATATATAATGAGAAAGGAAGGCATTTACAGAGACAAAGTCAGGATTAAGATTCATATTAGGAAAGTTGTGTATAAGGGATTCTTCAACAAGACGGCATCTGTGAAGGCAAGAAGAAGGGAAGACAGCTTTGACAGAGGACCAGTTAATAGGATGACTGCATTATCAACAACTGAATTTGATCTTCTTACACTCTTTAACGTATTGGAAGATGATGTAGGTTGATGGCCAGAAAGTTAGTTATACAGTGGACCCCCGGTGTTCGTGATGCTCCAAACTCGCCCTTTTATGTAAGTGTATTTTTGTAAATGCTTTTGTAAGTATTTTTGGGGGTCAAAAAGGACTAGTCTACTTTACATTATTCCTTATGGGAATAAATTCGTTTGGTAATGGCACTTGAACAGCATTCTGGAACGAAAAAATCACGAAAACCGGGGGTCCACTGTATGTGTATTGTTTAATTACCAGTGCTAGCTCTAATCCAGGTTATATCTCAGCACTATCTTTCACTATGTTTTAATTAAGGTACTCGATATACTGCTACTTAATATATTAATCTTTTACAGTAAAACCTTACATATAAAAGTGAAAAAATGATTAATGGTGGACAAGAAATATTGTAGCCTGCTTTCCATTATGCAGTTTTTCAAGTCCAAATACAAATAGTTTACATGTAAAAAATTTTTGTTTAGTCACAAAAGAAAGCCACTAAATAAATAAATAAAGTAAAATTTTTATTTCTTTGCAAGTATACATATATATTGGTAGTTACAATCATAAAACTGAAATGCAAGGAGAGCATGCAGTGATGCTAGTTATAGTTTCATGTAACAGGTGTCATATTACTATTGTATTATCACAATCATAACTAAGCGCTAAACCCACTTGGGTCATACTATGAACAGGTGTTGTAGATTTCCTTATGGTTGTGTATTACAGGTCATTGATGGCAAGTACTGGAGTGAAATCTCCGCAGCCGAACATCTGAGAGAATACCGGTCCCAGCAGGATGATTTCATGGGCAACTCTTTTGTCACAATTAGCGCATTTGGTTCCAATGGAGCTGTGATGCACTACCAGCCCGTGCAGGAAACCAACAAACAAATCACTAACACGTCTCTCTACCTTCTTGACTCGGGTGGTCAATACAAGGGTTAGTAGTCAAAGTCAGTCAAAATCAGAGATTTATTTCCAAATGATACAATGTTTATACAGTGATGGGTGACATTTGATTGTGCATGCAGAAAGCCCATGGTTATGCAGAGCATTTCTGGCAAGCTTAAACCTAACTTAAGATTATAATGGCAGTAATTATTATTTGCTTATAAGTATATAAGGGCATTAAAAATATACAAAACAAATTTAGGTATAACAAATAGAACAAGCAAGCAGACAACTTTTTCTTTAAAGTTGAATTATGATTATTTTCAAGCATTGTTAGCTTAACAAAATCTACTTTGATACCACAACAGACACAATTCAAATTATTATTATGGGAGAAAGTGTCCTTCTCATTTTGGAGAGTGAAACAAAAATAGTCTTAATCAGCAATATGGTTAACCCAAGCTAAGAAAGAAAGTTTTTTATTTAACTGGTACTCAGATTTGTGATTTAAATATATGCCAGATGATATCAGTCTACAACCACCCAGGGAAGTACTACCTTCCTGCCAAGTGAGTGTGAAATGGAAGCCTGTTATTGCTTTACACAATAGTAACACAATGTTAGGATTGCCGATGTCTTTTTTCTGTCTCATAAACTCGTGGGATAACAGGTATGTCTTGCTACTTCTACTTACACTTAGATCACACTACATACATGTATGCATATTCACATTACACAAATAATCCACGCATAGAAAACAATATGAAGTTCAATGATGAGAAATTTCAATCACTCAGATACGGAAAATGTGAGGAAATTAAAATCTCATAGGAGTACAAAACTAATTCCAACCACACAATAGAGCGAAAAACTAATGTCAAAGACCTGGGAGTGATCATGTCAGAGGATCTCACCTTCAAGGACCATAACACCGTAGCAATCACATCTGCTAGAAAAATGACAGGATGGATAATAAGAACCTTCAAAACCAGGGATGCCAAGCCCATGTTGACATTTTACAGATCGCTTGTTCTATCTAGGCTGGAATATTGCTGCACACTAACTGCACCTTTCAAGGCGGGTGAAATTGCTGACCTTGAAAATGTGCAGAGAACCTTCACTGCACGCATAACTGCAATAAACCACCTCAATTACTGGGAATGCTTGAAGTTCCTAAACCTGTACTCTCTAGAACGCAGGCGGGAAAGATACATTATTATATACATGTGGAAAATTCTCGAGGGATTAGTACCAAACTTGCACATGAGAATCACTCCCTACGAAAGCAAAAGACTCGGCAGGCGATGTAACATCCCCCCAATGAAAAGCAGGGGTGCCACTAGCACGTTGAGGGACAACACAATAAGTGTCAGGGGCCCAAGATTGTTCAACTGCCTCCCAGCATACATCAGGGGGATTACCAACAAACCCCTGGCTGTCTTCAAGCAGGCACTGGACAGGCACCTAAAGTCGGTACCTGACCAGCCAGGCTGTGGTTCGTACGTTGGATTGCATGCGGCCGGCAGTAACAGCCTGGTTGATCAGGCTCTGGTCCAACATGAGGCCTGGTCACAGACCGGGCCGCAGGGGCATTGACCCCTGGAATTCTCTCCAGGTAAACTCCAGGTAATAGGAGAGAGAGGAGCTTACCACGACGTTTCGGTCCGACTTTGTGTGACTTTGTAAATGGTCCAAGTTGGACTGAAACATCGTCATAAGCTCCTCTCTCCTATGTGTGGGTTATTTGTGTATTGTTCCAGTCACGGTATTGTGCCTTTTTGTTATTTATACATATTCACATATGTATATGTATACACACCCATCTGAGTGTTTCTTCTATTTAAATTACAATTGGGAGGAACAATTGAATTAGCTATCAGCATAAGATGCAGTTGACAGAATAAATGTTTATCAAATTTTTATGAAGTGTTACATAAATTTCAAGAGATGTTTTATGATAATGTTTTTGAAGCTCTTGCGAGATAGTTTTTCTATCCATCAGATCCAAACCTCATAGGGTCACACAGCTCCTGGGAAATCAGAATTAATCAGGTTTGATCCATGGAAGGCAAGTAGTTTCAATTCCTTGGACCAAGAGCCTTATATCAGCATCAAAGTATCCCCTTATAATAATAATAATAATCTTTATTTCTATAAGTACATGATACAACTTACACAGACCATAGCTGATATCAGCATACTATATAGAAAGCCCATTGTTATGCAAATCATTTCAGGTAACTTAGGTTAATTTTGTCCCCTTCCCCAGGATGTGACCTACACCAGGTACCTACTTACTGCTAGGTGAACAGGGACAGCCGGTGTAAGGAAACACGTCCATTGTTTCTTTCCTTACCAGGGATCGAACCACAGACAGCTAAATGCAGTCATTTAAATACCCCCTTTCCATCACTTCCCCAGATGGGACAACAGATGTGACACGAACAATGCACTATGGAGATCCAACACCCTTCCAGATAGAGGCCTATACCAGAGTGTTGATGGGTGCCATCGATCTGGCCGTGCTAATCTTTCCTGAAGGCACGGAGGATACCGACGTTGACATCATGGCTCGCAGGTACTATCCCATTAGTACTTAACATGTTTTTATCTGCTTTTTTCATTTCACTTTGCAGTTGTCATATTTTTTATCCCAAGTGTTTCAGGTGTTATAAGAAAAAATTGAGTTTGATCCTTACTATATTATTCTTGTTGAGTATTGTTGAGGACACTGGCAATCAATATTTTCATGAATGAAATATGGTAATAACTGGACATCTTAATAAAATACTGTTGAAGAACTTTTTTTTATTTTTATTTTTTGTGGTAAAAATTTGAAGTAATGATATATTTTTAAAGACCCTTACTTGTTTCAGTATATTTACTAAAAGCTGAGAAGCTAAACATCAGTTCAGCTAACATATATACTATATGCCTTAATCTTATTAATAACACAACAAAAGGCTGCAGTTTGAATGATAACAAATTCCCACTCTAGACAACATACTCCACCAATATTCAAAAGTCTAAACTTACTCACCATACAAGACATCCATACTTTTTACAGTGCCTATTACATACATAAAACACTAAACTCAAATATTAACCCGCAACTCAAAATTCTCCTAACCAACCTTAACAGGACACACGAACATAACACAAGGCACAGATCACTCTTCGATGTTCCCTGCGTCCACCTCACACTATGCAAAAATACAATGCACATCAAAGGCCCAAAAATTTGGAATTTATTACCTATGATTACCAAAGAAACCCGGTCTGTAAATCAATTCAAAACTCTGCTAAAAAACTACCTACTCGCCCAAAACTAAATACCCACTACTTTATATTACCTACAAAGTTATTAAATAACCTTACACTGCCTCAAAATAACATTTATTCACTGTGTTACTCCCCTAGCCTCAAAACCCCCTACAAAATTGCTCAAAGAAAAATAATTTATCAAACATAATCTAGTACAAATATTCAAACTTATACCTCATAATGTATATGCCATGTTATATCTTTTTTTATTTTTTATTAACACATCGGCCGATTCCCACCAAGGCAGGGTGGCCCGAAAAAGAAAAACTTTCATCATCATTCACTCCATCACTGTCTTGCCAGAAGGGTGCTTTACACTACAGTTATAAAACTGCAACATTTACACCCCTCCTTCAGAGTGCCGGCACTGTACTTCCCATCTCCAGAACTCAAGTCCGGCCTGCCGGTTTCCCTGAATCCCTTCATAAATGTTACTTTGCTCACACTCCAACAGCACGTCAAGTATTAAAAACCATATGCCTCCATTCACTCCTATCAAATACGCTCACACATGCTTGCTGGAAATCCAAGCCCCTCGCACACAAAACTTCCTTTACCCCCTCCCTCCAACCTTTCCTAGGCCGACCCCTACCCCGCCTTCCCTCCACTACAGATTTATACACTCTCGAAGTCACTCTGTCTCGTTCCATTCTCTCTACATGTCCAAACCACCTCAACAACCCCTCCAAGGGAGGGGTTATATCTTATAATGTATAAACCACCTAATATAAAGAAATCCATCCTCATGTACCCTTGTGCTCCTTGTAACTCATCTAATGACCATATAAACTCTTATTGCAAAACAAATTATTGATTTAATTTGTTTAATCTGATTTAATAGTTCTTTTATGTAGACATATAAAACTGTAAATGATCCAAAATTATAAAACTATGTTTCAAAAATGTCATGTTCAAATTATGTTCAAATTTCATAGCTTAAATACTCAACTATACTTATATTGTAAACTGTCTCCTGTAATTCTTACCATTTAGCCTCAAAACCTCTTACTTAATTGCTAAAAGAAAAATAGTTTATCACATATAATCTAGTACAAATGTTGAAACTTATACCTCATGAATCCTTATTTACCTTGTGCTCCTTGTAACTCATATAATGACCATATAATTTGTTATTGCAACACAAATTATTGCTTTCATTTGTTTAATCTGATTTAATTAATTTTATAATGAAAACAAAAGTACAAAACTATGTTTCAAAAATGTCATGTCTAAACTATGTTCAAATTTCATAGCTTAAATACTCAACTATACTCATATTGTAAACTATTTACAAAAATTCTTACCATTTAGTTTTAAGTTAATTTTAAGTCTGCCCAAAATGCCCTGCATATTAGGGGCTTTTGGCATGTACACCTCATGTAATCTCATAACCCATTGTAATTCTTTGTATCATGTCCAAATAAACTATTATTATTATTATTATTATTATTATTATTATTATTATTAATATAGCTGCCACCCTACCTCGATGGAAGATGGCCAGCGTGTTTAAATTATTATTATTATTATTATTATTATTACTATTATGATAGGTAATACAGTGCCTGGGGAATGGGAAGTAATTAGGCTTGATTCAGTCAATCAGTCAATTTATTTCCATATTATACATCATTTGCACAAAATTGAATGACATTACGGCTCTCACATGGAAAGCCCCTTTGTTGTTACGCAGAGCATTTCAGCCAACCTTAAACAAGGGAGGGTGGCTCTAGTTTCTTTGATCAAGAGTCCCTTATTGCCCTTTGAAGGCTGTCCTGGATGTAGGCATTGTGTGGGACAATTAAAAATGTTCACCCAGTGCACTAACATAGAGGTTACACTTGCAGGCACCTCTATGAGGTTGGTCTGGACTATCGTCATGGCACTGGTCATGGCATTGGCATGTTCCTTAACATTCATGAAGGTCAGTCCCTCTTTTATAATGCTCTGGTCTGACTTATAGTGTCTTTAATTAATATTTTTTCACTAATTTGCATACTGTATTTAAAGCAACACTTTTATACACTCAACATTTAAGTTAGGAAGTGTAATATATATATACAGTGGACCCTCAGTTAACGAACACCCCGGAAATCGTGCAAGTATGTAAGTATAATATTGTAAGTGCTTGTGGAAGTGTATTTTTGGGGGTCTGAAATAGACTAACCTACATGACATTATTTCTTAAGGACGTAAATTCGTTCGGTAATGACACTTTAGCAGGCTTCTGCAATGAATTTTTTTTGTTAACCGAGGGTCCACTGTATACCATACCTTAATTATTCTACTTTATTGATGCTATTGTTTTCATATCTATATTTTTTTTAATGCTCCAGCCATATCTTAATACTAGTTTATTGGTGCTATTGTTTTTGTACCTATTAGAACCACATGATTAGAACATCACTCAGTCGTACTGCAATATTTTTTAAACCTAGATATTTTGTACTATATAAAACTTCATTTATGTTATACGAGGCATTGCACGGCAGAATAGAATAAGCTCCAAATTCAAACAATGAAAGAAAACACAGGCTTGGGGAAATCAGAGCTATGAAGCTCTTTTTGCCAGACATTATGGGACTTTGAGCCTAACTTATACATGCAGGAGACAGTGTCTATACATACCCACACATAGATGAAACATTAAAGACCCGATTCGTTCGTTAATCTGGGTTTTGGTTGTGGTGGTGCATATTCTGTTTTGCTGTACAACATCTCTGATAGTAACCTATGTCATGCATCACTTAAGAAGTCACGTGATTCTTATTATTGTTAAGATAACTTACAGTGAAACAAATAGAATGAAAATATTTCACACACTTGCTCTGTAAGGCGTAAATTTTATTATATCATATAATTATGATAAGATTGAAATTAGGTTGATAAATTGTCTCACCATTTTTCCTTTCAACAGCACCCATACAGGTCAGAATATATGGCAGCGAAGAACACAAATTTGAAGTTGGACATTTCTTCTCAGATGGTAAATTGTTACAAAGACTAAAAAAAATGTCAGCCAGAGTATTACATCCCTTCCTGAATAGGATACTTAGTTATCTTTGTTAACTCTATACATTTTTCTGTAGTTTTTGGATATAATGCCTACTCAGCTTCCAACACAGTGGCAGATGCCTGCATACGATGACTTTCAACACTGCAAGCATGTGCATGTGGCAAAGCTAATTCATGTTTCTTACATACATATGGGCTTGTTTTTTGACCATTTTCTGCTGCATTAATGCAACCTTAATCCATTCAATGTTCTCAAGTTTGTTCAAGACAGGAAATAGGGTAAGCGAAAGAAGTTTTCCGTTATTTATCATGCATATGCCTTGAGCCTAAAGCTAGCTTCTCACTGTGTTCTTGACAACCGTAAGATTAATGTTGGTATACCAGTATCGTCTTGATGACTTTTAGCATCATGCTGGCCTGATAGTTGTCTTTATGACTTTAAACCTAAATTTGGCCCACCAGTGGCCCCTTGATGATCTTAAACTTATAACTTTCTTGCTAATGTTGCAGTTTTTGTACTCTAGTATCAGCACACTTCTGGCAAGACAGTGATGGAGTGAGTTATAATGAAAGTGTTTCTTCTTTTTCGGGTCACCCTGCCTTGGTGAGAAACGGCTGATGAGTTAAAAAAAAATATTCCTATGAGCCACTAGGTATTTACTGACACCTAGCTCTCTGTTATATCTTGGTGATACATCTTTCCTCTTCCTTGCATTCTTTTTGTATTTGTCTTGTGGGTATGCAGAATATTATGCACAGTGGTTATCTTCTTATTTTTGTAACATTATTCATACTGTATTTTGTTCTTGTTTTATAACCGCTTTGGCAAAATACAGCATTACACATGCTATCTGTAAAAAATATTTATAGATTTTTGCTGTCAAAATGACTAGTTTATTGTACTCCTCATATCCATCCTGTGGATGACAGCACAAAACCATATAGATGCTCAAATAAATTTGCATACTACAGTGGTACCTCGAGTTACGATGGTCCCCAAAATCGCCCTTTTATGTAAGTTTATTTTTTTAAATGCTTTTGTAGGTATATTTTTGGGGGTGTAAAAGGACTAGTCTATTTTACATTATTTCTTATGGGGATAAATTCGTTTGGTAATGGCATTTGAACAGCATTCTCGAACGAAAAAATATCGTAACTCGAGGTACCACTGTATTTACAAATCAATATTTTATCTATTACTAGCAAATTTAGAATACTTGCTGAAAATTTCTGGTATCTTTTTATCACCAATAAGATATTTTTTTTGTTATCCATGGAGGCAAAGAAGGGAATGTACAAAAGTATAGTGGTACCAACACTCTTATATGGGTGTGAAGCATGGGTTGCAAATGCTGCAGCGAGGAGGAGGCTGGAGGCAGTGGAGATGTCCTGTCTAAGGGCAATGTGTGGTGTAAATATTATGCAGAAAATTCGGAATGTGGAAATTAGGAGAAGGTGTGGAGTTACTAAAAGTATTTGTCAGAGGGCTGAAGAGGGGTTGTTGAGGTGGTTTGGTCATTTAGAGAGAATGGATCAAAGTAGAATGACTTGGAGAGCGTATAAATCTGTAGGGGAAGGAAGGCGGGGTAGGGGTCGTCCTAGGAAAGGTTGGAGGGAGGGGGTAAAGGAGGTTTTGTGGGCGAGGGGCTTGGACTTCCAGCAAGCATGTGTGAGCGTGTTAGATAGGAGTGAATGGAGACGAATGGTTTTTGGGACATGACGATCTGTTGGAGTGTGAGCAGGGTAACATTTTGTGAAGGGATTCAGGGAAAATAGTTAATTGATTTAGTTGGACTTGAGTCCTGGAAATGGGAAGTACAATGCCTGCACTTTAAAGGAGGGGTCTGGGATAGTGACAGCTGGGAGGGACTATTCTCAGCTGTCGTATCTGAGCGCCTCTGCAAAGACAGTGATTATGTATGAGTGTGGTGAAAGTGTTGAATGATGATGAAAGTATTTTCTTTTTGGGGATTTTCTTTCTTTTTGGGTCACCCTGCCTCGGTGGGAGACGGCCGACTTGTTGAAAAAAAAAAAAAAGATATTTTTACATATCATACAACATTTTGGTAAATTTTTTAAACTGATTCTGCTTTGTATTACGTTTTATTCGTTTTGAAACCAGATACTGAATTTACATTGCCTGGCGCTGTTGCAGGAAATTCATGCGATTGTTTCAGTCTCTGTGTATGTGTTGCTGAGTATCATGTGAAGGCGGGCAGTGAAAACTTTGTAACTTTTGATACATCATGGTAATTGTCATGAAGACCCAACTAGGGAAAGCACCTGTAGGCTTATAGCCTGCTCAGGATACCTGAATTGCAAATTGAAATAACAAAAAGAGCAGATTACCAGGATTATGGATCTTAAGTCTATAGCTGGCTTACTACCAGTGTGATATTGAAACGAAGAAGTCTATAGCTCACCCATCATGACCTTTAGTTGGCTTACCATTATGGTCTTGAAGACTTTAAATCTGTAGCTGACCCATCATGACCTTACCAGTATGGTCTTGAAGACTTTAAATCTATAACTGGCCCATCTGACCTTTAGCTTAAAGCTGGCTTAACAGTGTGGTCTTGATCTCCTGTATTATATTTAACTACAATATCTTATCTGCTTTCCTCCCCCTGATGTGTTGCTCTCTAAGTGGGTTTGAACTATATCTATGTTTCTCTTGTTAAGTATTTTTGGCAAGAATGGAATAAATAATGCTACATCTTGTTACCACAGATATTATTCCAAATAGACTAAAAGACAGTCTCCACATATACTGAACCAGATGAAGTCTGTAGTGCATTTTGGTTACTTGACTGAGGATTCAACATTCCTTCCAATACATAGTGTTTCTACATGTCTTTCGGAGTCTGTTTTGTATATTATAGTTTGTGTGGTCTCTTCATACTTATGTATTAAAACTTCACATTACATAGAATGACTGAATACACTTCCAACATTGCATTTACTGTACCAGGAGTTTGCCAGCTTTAAGGTCCTGTACTAATCAATAATAAACAATTGACATTACTTTTTTTTACCCTATCAATAAATAACAAAAAGTCACAATACCTGTCTGGAACAATACACAAATAACATGTAAGCTCCTCTCTCCTATGTGTGGGTTATTTGTGTATTTTACCATATCAGCTGGTTTATTAAAAAAAAATCAGCATTTTCAACCAAGGTAGGATGACCCCAACACTCATTCCATACCTGCCTTGTCAGAAGTGGAAGGAAATCACAATTCAGTTATTTAAATAGTTCACTGAACTGTAATTAACTTATGACTGACTTCAACTTGCAGATTCAGCTGTCCTTGTGAAATATTAGCATGCATTTGTAGCCAACAGTTTCTTCAAAATTTCTCTTTCTGCAAACACTTCATCCTTATTTATTTTACCTGTGATGTATAGCTAGTAATTGTTCTCTTTTGGACTCTTCATTTTAGCATATGAGAAGAAATATCAGATTAACTTCCATGGATCTCAAGGTAAGTAGTGCTGGGTTACTTTTTTCTGAGCTGTCGCTACCTTATATAATAAGCTTCCCTTGTAAACACTCGTTCTAAAGCTGAATTGGATGTTGAAATGATGATTAGATCACACTGTCTGATAATTTTTTTACAAAACATAAAGTAGCATATTTTGTACATTTAAGTTGAAAAACAATGAAAAAATTCTTAAATTTTTAAGTTACTTATGACAGTTCTGTTGCTTTAGTCATCACGATTACTGTGCATGAATACAAATTTCTTTTCTTCTCTGTTATTAAAATCAATAAATATGAATTATTTACAAACTATTCAAATCAGAATATTCATTATTCATCATACCATTATCTTATCCTGTAAAGGTTCTTCATTGTTCCTTACATTGCATATAAAATTAACTTGATTTAGTTTTATAGTATTATTCCTCAGCTTCTACAAGCAATTCCTCATAGAAAAAGATACAAAATCCAATCACTAGGACACGTGTTTTGGAAATTCTGTGGTTCTGGGACCCTGGTCACTCTAAATTTGGAGTGACCAAGGTCTCAGGACCTCAACATGTCCTAGTGATTACATTTTGTGACTTTCTCCACTACTTGTCAGTATCACATACTTATATACTATTCAGTAACTCCTCCTCCCTCCCCTACAGAGCCAGGCTTCTACCAGGACAATGACTTTGGGATACGTCTAGAAAGTATACTCACCGTGGTTCCTAAGGCTACACCGGTATGTGTGAACCCAAGACTATTATAACCAATAGTAGTATTTTCAGTTAAAAATAATACTTTCAATACTGCAATGCTTGAATCTTTAAAAGTGTCGGTTGATTTGTGTAAAAAAAAAACAAAAAATAAATTCCAACAGTTATTTATGATTTATATAATCTTCAGAAAATCTCCATGGGGAAGTGGAGAAGAATCCTTCCTCTGTAAGCCATGCATGTCGTAAGAAGCAACTAAATCTGTAGGGGAAGGAAGGCGGGGTAGGGGTCGTCCTAGAAAAGGTTGGAGGGAGGGGGTAAAGGAGGTTTTGTGGGCGAGGGGCTTGGACTTCCAGCAAGCATGTGTGAGCGTGTTAGATAGGAGTGAATGGAGACGAATGGTTTTTGGGACATGACGATCTGTTGGAGTGTGAGCAGGGTAACATTTTGTGAAGGGATTCAGGGAAAATAGCTAATTGATTTAGTTGGACTTGAGTCCTGGAAATGGGAAGTACAATGCCTGCACTTTAAAGGAGGGGTCTGGGATAGTGACAGCTGGGAGGGACTATTCTCAGCTGTCGTATCTGAGCGCCTCTGCAAAGACAGTGATTATGTATGAGTGTGGTGAAAGTGTTGAATGATGATGAAAGTATTTTCTTTTTGGGGATTTTCTTTCTTTTTGGGTCACCCTGCCTCGGTGGGAGACGGCCGACTTGTTGAAAAAAAAAAATATATATATGTGTGTGTGTGTGCATAATACATATTGTTAATACCAAGATATTGTTTCTTTCACAGTATCATTTTGACAAACAATCACTAGGGTTTGAACCTGTCACATTGGTCCCCTTCGAACCTAACCTCATCAACGTTTCTATGCTGACCAGCAAGCAGGTAAATAAATATAGAATTTTGTAGTATAATACAGTGGACCCTCGGTTTTTTATTGAAAATTTTTTCCAGAATGCTGTTTGAGTGCCGTTACCGAACGAATTTGTTCCCATAAGGACAAATGTAAATTAGATTAGTAATTTCAGACCCCCAAAAATACACTTACAAAAGCACTTACGAAAATACACTTACATAATTGTTTGAGTTTGGAGGTGAACGAAAATCGAGGGTCCACTGTATAATTTTACAGAGCTAGTATTTCTTATTAAAAATGATCAGCCATTGATATTGATTTCTAATGGTTTTATAGTACAATGCAGTTTGTCTTGTTTCATAAATATAGGAAAAACAAATCATTTGAGTATATTATGTGTATAAGGTATACAGGCTTAGTTATGTATGATGTTCTTTTTATATTGTGTTAAACAAGTTGCCAAGAAAACTTATTTTATTATTAAAGATATTTTGAGAACTTAATTTTTGTAGATATTTAAACACCAACAATGTACAGATGTTTTATGTTACAATGAGATACAGTGGACCCCCGCTATTCGAACGGCTCGGCAGTCGAACAAATCGTCATTAGAACAAGAAAATCGATATCGTCATGCGAACAAAATATCACGATTTGAACAAGTGTGTCCATCACCTGTCCGCCCAGGCGCTTGGAGAGCCAGTCCCTCGTTGTTTACACTCGAGAGAACAATACCCTGCACGCTCATCCAGACATTTCACACTTAATTATAATTGTTTGGAGTTTGTTCATTAAGTGTGAGGCAGTGGTGGTAGAGGCAGTGGTGAGAGGCAGTGGTGAGAGGCAGTGGTGAGAGGCAGTGGTAGAGGCAGTGGTAGAGGCAGTGGTGAGAGGCAGTGGTGGTTGAGGCAGTGGTGGTAGAGGCAGTGGTAGAGGCAGTGGTGAGAGGCAGTGGTGGTTGAGGCAGTGGTGAGAGGCAGTGGTGAGAGGCAGTGGTGGTAGAGGCAGTGGTAGAGGCAGTGGTAGAGGCAGTGGTGGTAGAGGCAGTGGTGGTAGAGGCAGTGGTGAGAGGCAGTGGTGGTTGAGGCAGTGGTGAGAGGCAGTGGTGGTAGAGGCAGTGGTGAGAGGCAGTGGTAGAGGCAGTGGTGAGAGGCAGTGGTGGTAGAGGCAGTGGTGAGTAAACAAGATTAAATGAAGGTTCGGGAGGGAGTTTTGTAAACAAACCAGTTGTTGTTGCTGTTACCAGCCTGACACATACGATTTCTGTTCACTACTTGAAGCTGACTGGAAGTGATCTAATGCAGATAGCATTACAAACTCCGTTTTCTCTTATACTAGCACGTCTGAAGGAGGAAAGAATGGGAAGATGTTTTCATAGCTGAACCGAGTATGCCCGCCACCACATTTGTAATGACATACATATTTTATTCATTCTAGAGTGTATATCAGGTTTTTATGTTATTTATATTGTTTATTATGTCATATTAGATGAATTGTGATAGATAAATAAGCTGTCGAGTTGATAATAGCTTCACAGTGAAGTACTATTTTGTCATGCCTCCTGACAGCAGGAACGGATTAATTGTATTTCCATTATTTCTTATGGGAAAAATTAAATCGCCTTTCGAACATTTCACGTTAAGAACAAGCTCCTGGAACGGATTAAATTCGAATGGCGAGGGTCCACTGTATATAGTAATGTGAACTCAAGACTCATTCAGTAGTCATTAGCATAATTCTGTATGTATCTAACACATTATAAACATACAGTGAGACATCACAGACATGAGGTAACATGAACTCTCTCATTCAGCATTATATACATGATACAGTAGCAAGGTATTAAAGGAGACATCACTGTAAAGGAGAATAATTTTTAAATTTATAAGATTAAAAAAAATCCATAATCAGTTTGTTGTACAAATGCTATACATACATTAGACAAGGGGTTTATCATCTTTTTTCACTTAACAATAAAAATCATTATTACAGTGTCACTGGATCAACACGTACCATGCCCACGTGCGTGATGTAATTGGCATGGAGCTGATGAATCAGGGTCGTTCTCGTGGTTATGATTGGCTGCTCACCAAGACGGAGCCCATCCCCTGCCTCGACTACCACAACAGCGGCTCTCCAGGCAAGTCTACATCAGATACTATGGCAGCCCTGACTGTTGTTGGTCTCGGTAGTGGAGTTAGCTCAGGAAGTTATGTGCCTGGTGTGTCTCTGGTGACACTGCTCTTGTCCTTGGTGGGAGTTCTAGGTATTAGAGTTACTCCAGAGCAGAAATGACCTAGACTCTGTTTGATGACTGTGTAGATATCAACACTTGCTGATTGTCTGAATAAAATCTTTAAGGTTCATCTATGAGAAACCACATTTCTTAACATATAATTTGTAATTATAGTACATTACCGGCTGTTAGATGAGTTTTTGAAAGCCTTCATGAAGGGTTATCTGTGAGAAATTATATTTTCTGTCATATAAGTTGCAGTTATTAGTACTGTAAAATATTTTTTTTTCAAAAGTTTCCCTGCATCTAATATCAGATACAATATATTAGTAAGAAACAGGTGTTTAACATCTTGAATGTATAGTCTTAATATGGTTATAGGTAATACAGTGAACACCAAAATAGAAACATACATTCTAAGTTGGCCATTGATTTAATAACCACATTGGTATGCTTATTAATGTATAAATTTACGTTTTCTTATGACTGCAAAGCAAAATAATTGGCTTATGTTATTAGATATCAGTGGTAGAATATTAGAAAGAAGATGGAAATCGAGATGCGGAGAAATGTTGTGGGCCACCACCAACAGAAAAATGGTCAGAGATTGGAGAAAGTAAACAATGTCTATGAAACCCCAGATAGCAGACTAAAAATTCATGAGCATTTCAGCATAAACATAAATTATTGTTCCCCAAGCCTGATAAATAGCAGGAGACAGAGAAGTTGGCAATTTTATAGGAACAACAACACGGTGCTTCAGATTTATGAAGAGGCACATTATAAGCAAGTATGTATGCTAGAACAAAGCTTGCACAGATTTGCACTACCTTCATCAGTGGTAGAGGATTACAGCATTGAGAAGTTTTTTGTGTTAGGGATGAATAAATAATTTATGTTACAAGTGAATTTGAATGTAGAGTCATAATACTGACAGGTATGAGTATAAAGATACAGTATTCTTTACAGGCTGTTATTGAGACAAAGTTTCACTCAGTTTGAGTCTTATCAAGCTCAACCTGAGTGAGGTCTAGTCCCAATGAAAGCTTGTCTTGTTTTTATTCCCATACATGTGATTTTTGTTTTTAGCATACTAACCATGTCTCACTAAGGTAGGGTGACCATAAAAAAGAAGAAACATATTCACTATCATTCACTTAATTGCTGTCCTGCTAGAGGCATGCTGACATCACACTTCAGATACCTCTGAATTACAACATTATAAAAATTACATTATGGTAAATAGCGTTCATGTAGGCTTTCTTTCTTTCAACACGCTGGCCGTCTCCCACTGAGGCAGGGTGATCCAAACAAGAAAGAAACACTTTCACTATCATTCAGATGATCACTGTCTTGCCAGAGGTGTGCAGATACAACAGTTTAGATGTTACTTCAAACAGCAAATATCCCAAACCCCTTCTTCAAAGTGCAGGCATATGCACTAAAACAGTTTTGTAAATGCACCGGTGCATTTCTATATGACAGAAAATACAATAAGATCACAGTAAACAGGTGATATCACATTATGCAAAATAACCAAAGCGTTTGAAATTTCACTATTTTTTCACTGTGGTTATTTTGCATGACAGAAAATTTAGCATGTCACCTTTCTTAATATATTCTATATATATCTCTAATCTAATAATGGAAAAGCTTTACTGTATCTTCAAGAATATGTAAAGAGTTACAAGAATTGTAGATCAGTTAAAAAAAGAACTTTTTCAAAGTTTTAACAGAAAACTTTTTTGCAGTGATGAAAGATCTTGATAAATCATTCCTCTCCTTCTTTATGTTGTATATTTGTAACATATGTGAGTATACTGCCCGTGGTATTATAGGATTGTACTGGAAATACATAGAGTGAATGTTCTGTAAATTTTAAGGAAGCAAAAAAAAAAAAATGGAAATGTAATGGTGAAATTCAACCCTGAATTTTATTGGGATTTAATGCCTGTAATAATATTTTAGACATATGTATACCATAGAATGTGACACTGTTGCTTCATGTAGCTGAATTTTCCTATACAGTTACAGTATAATTGTTGAACCAAAATTAGATGAGAAGTTAAAACATCTCTTTTCTGAATAACTAAAACGATATTTATTTTAAATAGAAATGAAGATGCACATTACTTTGGTACTTAACACTGTATAACTGAATACTTCTCCATCTGCTACATGAAGTGCATTCATATCCACTGCCATAGACCTGATAAGAGTACAGTGGTACCCCGAGTTTTGGCCACCTCCCAACTCGAACAATTATGTAAGTACAGTGGTACCTCGACTTACGATGGTCCCCAAACACACCCTTTTATGTAAGTTTATTTTTTTAAATGCTTTTGTAAGTGTAATTTTGGGGGTCTAAAAGGACTAGTCTATTTTACAACATTTCTTAAGGAGATAAATTCGTTTGGTAATGGCACTTGAACAGCATTCTGGAATGAAAAAATATCGTAAGTCGAGGTACCACTGTATTATTGTAAGTGCTTCTGTAAGTGTATTTTTGGGGGTCTGAAACGAACTAATCTAATTTACATTATTCCTTATGGGAACAAATTCGTTCAGTAACGGCACTTGAACAGCCTTCTTGATCGAATTATGGCCAAAACTCAGGGTTCCACTGTATATTATAATATGCAAGGAAGTCATTATTTTGCCAAGGATTAATTAGAGTTATAAAATGTAAAGTAAATGTTTATTTGTTGCTGGACAATTTTAAATAAGGTGAAACATTGGTGAAAGTTGTAATATAGCTAATATTTCTTTGAGTATGTTTCCTAAGAATCCAGATAAAAAAAAGTCACAAGAAAAAAGTCACATTTGCTTGTAGTTAGACATAGTGTTGGTAAAACTAACCTAACCTAACTTAATTTAATCTAACCCAACCTAACCTGACTTAATCTAATCTAACTTAACTTAATCTAACCTAACCTAACTTAATCTAACCTAGCCTAACTTAATCTAACCTAACCTAACTTAATATAACCTAACTTAATCTAACCTAACCTAATCTAACATAACCTAACCTAATTTAACATAACCTAACCTAATCTAACTTAACCTAACCTAATCTAACATAACCTAACTTAATCTAACCTAACTTAATCTAACCTAACCTAGACTAACCTAACCTAACTTAATCTAACCTAACGTAGACTAACCTAACCTAACTAATTTTGTTTTTCTGTGACTATTTCCATTTATCATTTCTTAATTTAATGTTGAATTTATACAAAATTAAAAGTTATTTCAAAATCTTGTAATTTTGACTGTTGTTGTAGCCAGTGTGCAATATACACGTTTGCACTCGTTGTTTTTCACAGCAGTTAATAAGGCAGTTCATACATAGATTTTATTCATGTATTAAGAAACAGCGATTTGTGTACCATAAATTTTATTCATGTATTAAGAAACAACGATTTGTGTACCATTATCCACCAGTACGTACTACGTTATTTTTTATAATAAGGTATATCTAATGTTGTCATACAGCTGTAAAAATTAAATAAGGATTAACAAATGAGATATCTCTCATTTAATGCTGTAGATGCATTCCAGGCTCATGGCAGCTTTACTAAGTTCAGCAAGGCCATAAATACTTATGGTAATTTCTCAAAATCGGAATCTTCAATATGATTCAAAGATGTACTGATTTCATACAGAGATTGTGCAGTATATCGCTTATGCAGAATTATCGGTAGAAATAAAACATTACATAATAGCGAATAAAGCTGCTGTAGTTTTAAATGATTGTTGATTCTTAAGTGCCTGAAGTTTAATACGGTAGTTGAAACAATGAAATTATTCCATAATTATTTTGTGAATAATTTTCCTAACTACAAATAAAATCATTGATATGTGTGTTTGTAGAAGACGTTTGGCTTTTCCCAGAAAATTTTAAAAACAATTATAAATGTGCATTATTACTATTATTATTATTATTATTATTATTATTATTATTATTATTATAATTATTATTATTATTATTATAAGTATTATTATTATTATAATTATTATTATTATTATAATTATTATTATTATTATTATTATTATTATTATTATTATTATAATTATTATATTCAGGGGAAAGTGTTAAAACTATACGGCACTTAGGGAAATGAGAAGTAATTAGGTTTGATCCAAGAAAGGGAAGGACAGGGGCAATCCCTTGCATTATGAGTCGTTCACTACCATCATGAACCCTCACTGGAGGGCAATAAATGTATAAAAATTGATTATACATATATATATTATATATTTTTTTTTTTTTTTTTCAACAAGTCGGCCGTCTCCCACCGAGGCAGGGTGACCCAAAAAGAAAGAAAATCCCCAAAAAGAAAATACTTTCATCATCATTCAACACTATCACCACACACATACATAATCACTGTCTTTGCAGAGGAGCTCAGATACGACAGCTGAGAATTGTCCCTCCCAGCTGTCACTATCCCAGACCCCTCCTTTAAAGTGCAGGCATTGTACTTCCTATTTCCAGGACTCAAGTCCAACTAAATCAATTAACTATTTTCCCTGAATCCCTTCACAAAATGTTACCCTGCTCACACTCCAACAGATCGTCATGTCCCAAAAACCATTCGTCTCCATTCACTCCTATCTAACACGCTCACACATGCTTGCTGGAAGTCCAAGCCCCTCGCCCACAATACCTCCTTTACCCCTTCCTCCAACCTTTTCTAGGACGACCCTACCCCACCTTCCTTTCCCTACAGATTTATACGCTCTCCAAGTCATTCTACTTTGATCCATTCTCTCTAAATGACCAAACCACCTCAACAACCCTTCTTCAGCCCTCTGACAAATACTTTTAGTAACTCCACACCTTCTCCTAATTTCCACATTCCGAATTTTCTGCATAATATTTACACCACACATTGCCCTTAGACAGGACATCTCCACTGCCTCCAGCCTCCTCCTCGCTGCAGCATTTGCAACCCATGCTTCACACCCATATAAGAGTGTTGGTACGACTATACTTTCGTACATTCCCTTCTTTGCCTCCATGGATAACTTTTTGTGTCTTCACATATACCTCAATGCTCCACTCACCTTTTTTCCTTCATCAATTCTATGGTTAACCTCATCCTTCATAAACCCATCCGCTGACAAGTCAACTCCCAAATATCTGAAAACATTTACTTCTTCCATAATCCCTTTCTCCAATGTGAAAGAGGAAGAAAGTTATGACGATGTTTTAGTCTGACTTGTGAGTAGTTAATGGTCCAAGTCAGTCCAAAATATTATAATAAGTTTCTTTCTCCTATTTTTTTTTTTATTATAAACACATCGGCCGATTCCCATCAAGGCAGGGTGGCCCGAAAAAGAAAAACTTTCATCATCATTCACTCCATCACTGTCTTGCCAGAGGGGTGCTTTACACTACAGTTATAAAACTGCAACATTAACACCCCTCCTTCAGAGTGCAGACACTGTATTTCCCATCTCCAGGACTCAAGTCCGGCCTGCCGGTTTCCCTGAATCCCTTCATAAATGTTACTTTGCTCACACTCCAACAGCACGTCAAGTATTAAAAACCATTTGTCTCCATTCACTCCTATCAAATACGCTCACACATGCTTGCTGGAAGTCCAAGCCCCTCGCACACAAAACCTCCTTTACCCCCTCTCTCCAACCTTTCCTATGCCGACCCCTACCCCGCCTTCCCTCCACTACAGATTTATACACTCGAAGTCATTCTGTCTCGTTCCATTCTCTCTACATGTCCAAACCACCTCAACAACCCCAGTGAGGGTTATTTGTGTAAGAACAATGTTATATTGTACAGTGTATTATTATGAAGATATTATGCATGAAGCCTATGCTTGGTGTTCAAGATGTAGACTTGAGATCTCTGTATGAGAGATACTGTACACTTTCAAATCATCCATCCCAGTAATGAATGGGGAGGGTTGGGGACTGTTGTTTAACACAGTGGCCGTCTCTCACTAGAGTGGGGTGACCCGTCATTTATTCAATTGCTGTTCTTTCATAAGACAACGAATTATAGTGAATTTTTTTTTTTTGGGGGGGTCACCGTACCTCATTGGGAAACAGCAGGCATATGTTAAAATTATAAAGCACAGTGAGGTTATGTCAGAAGATGAAAGCAGTTAGTGTAATTTTATAATTAAACATTTGCTTTCATTCAAAAATTAAAATGTACGTGTGTATAAAAAAAAATCTTTTTGGGTGTCTGGTAAAGTGTATGTAATATTAATTTTAATATGAAAGATCAATTAATTTATGATATTGAATGTCTTCATATGTTACTTTTTTCAGAACTTATGTTCTCATTTGTGAATATTGTAAATTTTCTAAAGAAATATTAACAGAGATGTTGTTTGGCACTAATCAGAATGTGATGTGCACAAAATCATTACACACAGAGGATCAATATTATTTTTTTTTACTATAACAGGAGCCTCTAACTTCATTTAAATAATTATTCTTTGAATTCAGTGGTAAATCCATCTCCCACATTCCCAATATCTTAGCCATAGCATGCTTAATATTCCTAATATTGAAATATTAGTGTTTCCTGTCTCAATTTTTCAATATTTTACAAAATTCCACAGCAAAGCATGTTTGAATGTCATTGATGGTCAGTAACTATCTACCCTCTTACACAATAAATAACAGTTGTTCTTATGGTAGGCAAACATTCTGTTTGCTCACTATGTGAAGTTTAATGACACACACAAAATCAAAAGAATACTCCAAGAGAATTAAGTCAATCACTGCGCAAAGAAATAATGACAGTGTTAACATTAATACTGATATAAAATATAATATCACAGGACATTAATACTGATATAAAATAATATCACTTCATAAAAAAAAAGGTCTTGCAATTATAATCAATTTGTATTGTTTTCCAAAATTTGTAGAAAAATGGTTGTAGATTTGGTGGTAACACGCAGGAATATTTTATCTAATATTGATGCTGTAATAATCTTATCACTTTTTATTTATTAGTTGAAGGGTTTTGTTAAATTTTGTGAAGGTATGCTTTCCTCTATTTTGGGGTTCTTTGGGGTATTTTGAGGTAACTGGTGTGTCCTCCTGAGGACACACCAGTTACCCCAAAATACTTGCACTAGAGCACAGGTTATGTCATCAAAACTAGTGTACTGGACAGCACATAGTACGATCACTCAACCACTTATAAATGGCATTGTTGCCACTTATAAGTGCTATCGTTGCCAGTTATAAGTGACATCGTTGCAATTTATAAGGGGCATCATTGCCAATTATAAGTGACATCGTTGCTACTTATAAGTGACATCATTGCCAAGATGCTAGATTTTCAATTCTAACAAGAATATGTGTGTGTATGTGTATGATAGCATATTTTGTGTGTATGTGTACAATAATATATTTTGTGTGTATGATAGCATATTTGCAAGTACTTCACCTATTAACAGTTACAGGAATAGAGCCTATGCTTGTGGTGTCCCATCTTCTCTTATAAATTTATTGTACTGTTTAAGATTTTTAAACTCTCAAGACACACACTGTTTCTTCTCTAATTTAATTTCTGTTATTTAACATTATCTAGAAAGAAATATTTTCATTTGTGTGTGTGTTTTATTATCTATTTGTGTATATGTGTGTGTACGTATATGCATGTGCATGTGTACTTGCACAAGACGTGTGTGTGTGTGTTTGTGTGCTCTTGTATGTTTGTTTTATCATTTGCAGAATTACATATCATTACAAAAAATAAATAAATAGCCTAATATACAAATTAAGTATAGAGTATATTCCACAGCTTTGATCTCAGTTTTACGATGAACTTGTATATTGTAAAATATTTTTTGTAAAACTGCAGCAAAACATTATTTAGAGAATATATTTCATGTTGTGAGTGGCCCTATCAGCTGGCTGCTCACTCATATCTTGTAGTCCTTGTTGAAAGCAACATAGTGTACCATTGAAGGTTTTTACAATTACTAAACAGTGAATGAATGTCAGTTTATATCAATAAAGTTTTAAATACAGTATTTTAAAGTCTTTTTAAATGTTTCGTGGTGTTTATTATTTTACTATGGTTTATCATAATAGTAATGTAAGTTATAGGTGAGATTAAAATCAAAGAGGAGCAGGGTAAATAGTATTTATATGTAGACTATTAGAGATTTTTTTTTTTAACATGGCCGTTTCCCACCGAGGAAGGGTAACCCAAAAAGAAAGAAAAGCCCAAAAAGAAAGAAAAAAACTTTTATCATCATTCAACACTTTCACCATCACTCATACATAATCACTGTCTTTGCAGAGGCACTCAGATACGACAGCACCACTTTGACAGTTTTCTTCTTTTTCTTTTTAGTAGGCTATACGGGAAAAGGGGTTACTAGCCCATTGTTCCCGGCATTTAGTTGACTTTTACAACACGCATGGCTTATGGAGGAAAGATTCTTATTCCACTTTCCCATGGATATGAAAGGAAAAGTAATAAGAACAAGAACTATTAAGATAAAATAAAAAAAACTCAGATGAGTGTGTATACATAAATGTGTACATGCATGTGTAGTGTGACCTAAGTGTAAGTAGAATTAGTAAGACATAACTGAAATCTTGCATGTTTATGAGACAGAAAAAAAGACCAGCAATCCTACCATCCTGTAAAACAAATACAGGCTTCCGTTTTGCACTCACTTGGCAGGACGGTAGTACGTACCTCCCTGGGCGGTTGCTGTCTACTGTTAGAGATATCCACACATAAACATAAAAATAATGATAGGTTGGCTTAAACTATGGTAAATAAAAGTGTAAAAAGGATATGGTATGAATTTATAATTTATCAGTAGAAAATGTGATTACGTACCTACTGTATTTGTAACTTCAAGAGCAGAGCTAAGTTCATAGTGTCTTATCTTCAGTCTTTGCAGCAAAGTTTTTAAATTACTACTATACAGTGCAATACAATATAATTTATTTCATTTATGTAGTACAGTGGACCCCCAAGTAACGAACACCCCGGAAATCGTACAAGTATGTAAGTATAATATTGTAAGTGCTTTTGTAAGTGTATTTTTGGGGGTCTGAAATGGACTAACCTACTTGACATTATTTCTTAAGAGAGTAAATTCGTTCAGTAAAGGCACTTGAGCAGGCTTCTGGAATGAATTTTGTTCATTACTCGGGGGTCCACTGTATAAGTAATATACTTTGCATATAATAAAAATTGGTAGGCACAAAAGAAAGCCACTAGTATGCAGTGCATTTTGGGCAAACTAATCCTAATACCTAAATGTTAATTGAGATTTAGACATAGATTATTAAGTAGGATTTCTTATGCAATTAACTACAGTCATACGTACAATTAGAAAAGGTAGCTGATGAGCAAATGATACATTTCAAAGTTTTTTTTTTTTTTTTTCAACAAGTCGGCCGTCTCCCACCGAGGCAGGGTGACCCAAAAAGAAAGAAAATCCCAAAAAGAAAATACTTTCAGCATCATTCAATACTTTCACCTCACTCATACATAATCACTGTGTTTGCAGAGGCGCTTAGATACGACAGTTTAGAATAGTCCCTCCAAACTGTCACTATCCCAGACCCCTTCTTTAAAGTGCAGGCACTGTACTTCCCATTTCCAGGACTCAAGTCCCACTAAATCTATAATAACCGGTTTCCCTGAATCCCTTCACTAAATATTACCCTGCTCACACTCCAACAGCTCGTCAGGTCCCAAAAACCATTCGTCTCCATTCACTCCTATCTAACACGCTCACACATGCTTGCTGGAAGTCCAAGTCCCTCGCCCACAAAACCTCCTTTACCCCTTCCCTCCAACCTATTCGAGGACGACCCCTACCCCTCCTTCCTTCCCCTACAGATTTATACACTCTCCAAGTCATTCTACTTTGATCCATTCTTTCTAAATGACCAAACCACCTTAACAACCCCTCTTCAGCCCTCTGCCTAATATTTTTAGTAACTCCACACCTCCTCCTAATTTCCACACTCCAAATTCTCTGCATAATATTTACACCACACATTGGCCTTAGACAGGACATCTCCACTGACTCCAGCTGCCTCCTCACTGCAGCATTTACAACCCAAGCTTCACACCCATATAAGAGTGTTGGTACCACTATACTTTCATACATTCCCTTAATTGCCTCCATAGATAACGTTTTTTGTCTCCACAGATACCTCAACGCACCACTCACCTTTTTTTCTTCATCAATTCTGTGGTTAACTTCATCCTTCATAAACCCATCCACTGACAAGTCAACTCCCAAATATCTGAAAACATTCACTTCTTCCATACTCCCTCTCTCCAATGTGATATCCAATTTTTCTTTATCTAAATTGTTTCAAATTATTTTAAAGATATGACTAATTAATTCAAACTGATTCAGTGATCTTCAGTTTTGTGGAGTGATTGAGTAGAGAAGGTGAAGATATAGGAAGTTAAATGATATAGTGAATATCATTTATTCCATTTTAAAGGAATCATTAATTTAGATTTGGTTTACCTAAGATGTTTCAGGGCAAAATTTTACGTTTATACCAATTTCATGAAATGGATAACTTATCTTAATTAGGTAAAGCACCATTATTAATATCTTCTAAAGTTGAAGGTCTTTTTATTATAAACTTATGAATCACTATGCAGTACTGTATGGTATATCATTTTCAATATAGAATAAATGCTGCAAGTTGAAATATGTTTGTCAAAAAGGTCATACAAAATTTGGCTGGATATTATAATGATGTTATGCCACAGAACTAGGATAAAGATGTTCATGCAATGCCATGGCTCAGTGTTCAATGTTAAATCATGAACACTGTCTCTGAGGGAGACTGGATGAACTCAAGAACGTAAGTAAACTCAAAACATGACGTTCTGCTCTCCTTAGCAAACTGGTCAAATCTCTCTGCACCATTTTTTTTCTTGAGTATGGAATGCATAACCTAGCAGATTTTGCATGTCTCTGATTCTGTTTTGTTATATGTGTTAAATCCTGTATTTTAATAACTGTACTTGTTTTATGCCTCTTTTGTAGATAAAGCTAGCTAAAGCAGATGTGTTTATCTTGCTGTGTCTACTGTTGAGTAGTGCTGATCAGTTTACCAACAATAGTTTTGCACATACACAAATAAGATTGAATTTGAAGAATAAAATTCACAAAACAGTGGCTGGAGTGACTTGCTACCAACTCAGAAATTAGAGATGAAATTAGACAAGATTTTACTCTATCCTGGAACATTATCAAGTCGTGAGTGACTTTATAATGGACTAGAAAACCCAAAGCATCTAGTTAAGTTATGAAAAATAAGATGAGTTTCATGAAGCAGATTTTTAGGTAGTTAGGACCATGTGCTGGCTCAGCAGGAGAATGCCAGTACATTTTGCAATCATTTTATCGTTTGGAATTTCTCTTGCAACATACATTAGGATGTTAAAATGTGTTTAAATGTGTACATTATTGCTTCATAATTTTGAGAGAGTGATGAATGTGTTTGTTGTGTTAAAGGATGTGTTACTGGTTTGCAAGCACAGGGCCACACAATGTAATCCTCCACATAGTTCAAACATCATTATGTACATATATTATTTTTCCTAGCAGTGAACTATATGTTAAACATAATGTATTAACAACCTTTTTTCTTAAGACTTTTGCTTTATCCATTATATTGAAGCTACTTGTAATATGTACAGTATATGTACAATCAGCTTTCTTTTCAATCTCCTCTATATATTGTATTTTTTCATAACTATGATTGAAACATTGCATAGAAAATTGAATAATGTGTATATATGAAGGCCTTTCCTTTCACAATTCAATTTTAGATCCATTTCAGTCACTTTTACGAAAAATTTTGCTGTATAGAGGAGCTTCATAAGAGACCTGACTGTTATAATTGGACTATTATATTTCCATCACAAACAGGTTTTTCCGCTTTTTTTTAATCTTCCCACACAGTTCCATAAACCGTTTGCACTGTTCACTGTTATACATGCTTGCACTAAGATTCTCTGTTATTGTCTTTTGCTGGGTTTCTAACTATGTACCTTTTATTGTGGTGTATCTTTTGTTAGAGTTATTATTTCTGTAACAGTATCTTTTGTTTATTTCACAAGATTGTTGTTGAATTTCCTCACACATGTAGTAAATGATCTTGTAGCTTATAGCACTTCTTTAAATACTAAGTATAATATATTGTATGTGTATCCAAGCATGGATACATATAGTATAACAGTTTCAGTATGTTTGTATTTAATCATGGATATACATTATATATATATAATGCGAGAAGTCACGAAAGCGCTTGGAATTTCGCTATTCTTTCACAGTGGTTGTTATGCATATATATTTATATATAAATATATATTTATATATTTTCCTTTTGGGCCACCCCGCTTCGGTGGGAAACGGCCGACGTGTTAAAAGAAGAAAGAATATCCACAGTACATATGTACATATATACTGAGTAAAATATATATGTATTTAGGCATGGATGCATATATGTTTAATATAGTATGTATATGTGTATACCAGCATAGTTACATATATACAGAGTACAGTATACTTTGTGTGTCCAGGCATGGATAAATCCTTATTCATATAACTTCTGAATTTTGTTGCTTGATTTGACTTAATAAAACTGACTATAAGCTATTTGCTTTACCCTTTTATTTGCAATAATGTAATAGTGACAGAAATATGCTACTAAGAATTATAATGCTTACCTGCTCACGATATTAAAACTGCCCTAATAACATGCAAATTTACAATATTATGGCCATTTTAACTTGTATTCAATTATGGCCATTTCAACTTCTATCTAATCATGGCCATTTAAAATTCTTTTTAATTATGGCTGTTTCAACTTTTTGTCTAATCATGACCATTTAAAATTCTTTTTAATTATGGCCATTTTAACTTCTGTCTAGCTATAAGTCTTGAAAATATTTGTATTTTGTTGTAAGATGCATATAATTGTTTTTAGATATCAAAATAGTGAAAATTATTGAAAATGCAAATGCTTGAGAGTACACCTAATAGTAATCACTGGTTCCACAGAGGTGGTAGCACTACCTGCACCTGGCACTGACCATACCCATGAGCATGTTGCCAAGGAGATGCAACTCAACCAACGAACACTCTGCAAGAAGGAAGACCAGCAACCTGATACACGGGTTGACACCTCTGCCCAGTTAGTAGTAAACCCATGGTGGTGCTGTACATTATGTATATCACTCACTCTCTCTCTCTCTCACACACACACACACACACACATGGCATGGTGGCTAAAGCTCTCGCTTCCTGGCGGGGCCGAAACATTTCGAAGTGTTTCCTTACACACACACACACATATATATACAACGGGCCTAGTGTCTAATCGACATGTGCCTAGGACAAAATGGTAACTAACACACACTGCAGGAAGGCCTTCGACACAGTTCCTCACAAGAGATTAGTGCAGAAGCTAGAGGATCAGGCATGTATAAGAGGAAGGGCACTGCAATGGATCAGAGAATACCTGACAGGGAGGCAACAACGGGTCATGGTACGTGACAAGGTATCACAGTGGGCGCCTGTAATGAGCGGGGTCCCACAGGGGTCAGTCCTAGGACCAGTAGTCTTGGTAGTATATGTGAATGACATGACGGACGGGATAGACTCAGAAGTGTCCCTGTTCGCAGATGATGTGAAGTTAATGAGGAGAATTAAATCAGATGAGGATCAGGCAGAACTTCAAAGAGACCTGGACATGCTGGACACCTGGTCCAGCAACTGGCTTCTCGAATTTAACCCCGCCAAATGCAAAGTCATGAAGATCGGGGAAGGGCAAAGAAGACTGCAGACAGAGTATAGGCTAGGTGGCCAAAGTCTGCAAACCTTGCTCAAGGAGAAAGATCTTGGTGTGAGTATAACACCGAGCACGTCTCCGGAAGCACACATCAACCAGATAACTGCTGCAGCATACGAGTGACTGGCAAACCTGAGAATAGTGTTCCGATACCTTAGTAAGGAATCATTCAAGACACTGTACACCGTGTACGTCAGGCCCATACTAGAGTATGCAGCACCAGTTTGGAACCCATACCTGGTCAAGCACGTCAAGAAATTAGAGAAAGTGCAAAGGTTTGTGACAAGGTTAGTTCCAGAGCTAAGGGGAATGTCCTACGAAGAAAGGTTAAGGGAAATCGGCCTGACAACATTGGAAGACAGGAGGGTTAGGGAAGACATGATAACGACATACAAAATACTGCGTGGAATAGAGAAGGTGAATAGAGACAGGATGTTCCAGAGAGGGGACACAGAAACAAGGGGTCACAATTGGAAGTATTTCTTCAGCCATAGAGTAGTCAGGAAGTGGAATAGTCTAGCAAGTGATGTAGTGGAGGCAGGAACCATACATAGCTTTAAGACGAGGTATGATAAAGCTCATGGAGCAGGGAGAGAGGGGACCCAGTAGCGATCAGTGAAGAGGCATGTCCAGGAGCTGAGTCTCGACCCCTGCAACCACAATTAGGTGAGTACACACACACAAAACACATCATACCTACATACATTAAAACAGTATTTACAAACAGACAAAAGTACTTTAGCTGACTTAGTTTTTCACAGATTTATTACTGGTAACATTTTGTTAAGGAATTCAGGGAAACTGGTTAGCTGGACTTGAGTCCTGGAGGTGAGAAATACAGTGCATCACTCTGAAGTAGAGCCAGGGATGTTGCAGTTTGGTGGGGCATCTGAACTATAGTGTCAGCACACCTCTGGCAAGACAGTGACAGAGTGAATTATGGTAGAAGTGTTTCTTCTTTTGGGTCACCCTATCTCAATGGGAGACAGCTGGTCTGTTTAAAATAAAAAGATAATGCTCATGGTTAAGAGGAAATACAATAAATGTGAGTAGTCTTTAAGTATTAGGTAAAGTCTGCCTGAAATGCCTCGGCATGATCATGGCTAATAAATCAAATTATGAAATGTAAACACACATTGTAACCTTTGCAAAGAAATAAACTTTTGTATTTCTTTGTTGTGTATGAGTGATAGACATAGACTCCTGGGTTTTGAGAACCTATGTTCCATCAATCATTCTCACTTTTCTTGCCACCAGGGTGACAAAGTTGCGACAAGAGATGGGGAGTCATCGTCTTGATGCCTACATCATTCCCATGTCAGGAGAACAAGTAAGCATAAAGCTTTTGGCATTAGCATAAATATGCATTAGTGTTGTCATTTTATTATACTGCCATAATTTTTTATAACAAGCATCTTTTTTTTTTTAATCTCACAATAGTTTTTTTGTACTGAGAATAGCATAATTTTAATTTCTGTGAAAAATGGTGTATACTGTAGCAGGAAAACTTAAATGGACATGTATATATGAGTACAGTGGTACCTCGACATACGAGCAGCTCCCAACTTGAACAGTTATGTAAGTGTATTTCTGTAAGTGCTTTTGTAAGTGTATTTTTGGGGGTCTGAAACCAGTGGCGTGCAGAGGGGGGGGGCTGATGGGGCGGTGGCCCCGAACATCCAAATGGGGGGCATCCAATTAAAGAGGGAAATAAGATAGTGATTTTGAAATTTCACCGGTGATAAATAAATTTTTGGAGGCTCACCGCACTACAGAGGCAGTGGTTAGCCCTTTATTCCTTTAAGATGGTGTACCCTTTCTGTCCAGAGAAAATGGTGCCCCCCACATGCATGCGCATGATGTACGTGGAGCATCCACCAAAAGCAACAAGCAGACGTGGCTGTTCGTTCCTTAATAAATTTGGTTGATTTATATTTAAATCAAATAAAGTGTTTATTTCATGTTTCATCTGTGTTTACATATTCAAAATATCTCAGTACTAGGTCTTATACTTGAGTCTTTGGGGCATACAATCAAGGAGTTGGCCACGGGCATCACCACACCTCTGCACGCCACTGTCTGAAATGGATTAATCTAATTTACATTATTCCTTATGGGAACAAATTCGTTCGGTATCGGTACTCGAACAGCCTTCTGGAACGAATTAAGCTCATAACCCGAGGTACCACTGTATTTTACAAATTTGGGTCCCAATTCTTCAATTCTCCCATTGTATTTACATGACAGCAGGGAATAAACCAATATACAGTGGTCCCCCGAGTAACAAACACCTGGAAATCGTACAATTATGTAAGTATAATATTGTAAGTGCTTGTGGAAGTGTATTTTTTGGGGCCTGAAATAGACTAACCTACGTGACATTATTTTTTAAGGGATTAAATTCGTTCGGTAATGGCACTTGAGCAGGCTTCTGGGATGAAGTTTTTTTGTTACTCGGGGGACCACTCTATGTGTATCTTGTTGTATATCAGCCTTTGATATTCTGTGCAAAGTTTATACTATTTAGAAGGCTAAGATGACACAAATAAAAAATAATGGTATCCTACATATTCACTCTCATTTCTCCTTCAAAGCATAGCATTGAAACACCAGCAGAGCAGCGCCTACAATACATGACTGGTTTTACGGGAAGTTCTGGTGAGGCAGTGGTGACGGCTGATGAGCAAGCACTGTGGACGGACGGACGTTACTTCCTTCAGGCAGAAAATGAACTGGGATGTGACTGGTTACTCATGAAGGAGAGGATTGATGGTGTAAGTGCTGGGTTGTATATACGTGTCCTCATTTTCGGATGTGTTTATTGTGTGATTGTCAGATAAAATTTATATGCAACTTCTATTTGCAAAATTGGTCTTGGTGTAGTTTGTGATAAAGCAGCTCAATGTTAAACTATATGCAATCTTGTACATATAGCAAATTATTTGTATTTATAACATCTTTAAGTTAATTCTTTCAATTATTGCACATTGCTAATTTATTAGTGACACTTATTAAGGGTAGGTTACTTGGTACATAATATACATTTATTGTTAATTATATTGCTTGTTTTCATAACTTATTTTGCCTGTTTACAAATGAGTAATTTATGCTAATGTGTCGATGTTATTACTGTCATTCTATTGCTTAGTTCTTATATTATATCCTTGTACTAATGTAAGATTCTCTTACTGCCTCAAAGTTTTGATAGCTGAACAAGGTACAAAGGTAATGAACTCACATGATTCATTACCTTTGTACCTTGTTCAGCTATCAAAACTTTGGGGCCCAGTCTCTGGACCCATTATATACCTCTGTAATCTGTAAATACCTTTGTAACTTGTCATGATTGTGACCAGATCTACCCGAGTTCATTACCTTTGTAACTTGCTCAGCTATCAAAACTTTGAGGCCCAGTCCCTGGACTCATTATGTACCTCTGTAATCTTTTGACTACCGCCCACAGGATGGGTATGGGGTGCATAATAAAAATATTAAACTAACTAACTAACTGTACAACTATACTTCCACTGCAGGTCCCAACAGTAACAGAATGGCTGAGTCAAAAGCTGTCCAGCGGAGCCAAAGTGGGTGCTGACCCTAGACTCATTGGTGCAGATACTTGGAAAACTTATGCAGAGGAACTTAAAAGTAAGACAGAATGACAGATTCTTTAGTGTAACTCCATCTGTATACAGTGGACCCCCGAGTTACGAGCATAATTCATTCCAGAAGGCTGCTCAAGTGCCATTACCGAACGAATTTTCTCCCTTAAGGTATAATGTCAAGTAGGTTAGTCCATTTCAGACTCCCAAAAATACACTTACAAAAGCACTTAAAATATTACACTTACATAATTGTACGATTTCCGAGGTGCTCGTAACTCTGGGGTCCACTGTATATGTAAATAATTATTTTTATACACTACATACATGTACGCTCTGTACTATAAACTTTATGAATGGCTAAATTCACTCAGCATTTATAATAAGATTTTAATGTATTAAACTAATCCACCAGAGTCAGGCATCGAGCTGGTAGCAGAGGAGACCAATTTGGTTGATTTAATATGGCCCTCTGATGAACGACCAATCTTCCCTGCTGATCCAATCTTTATACATGAGCTCCATTTTGCAGGTCAGTGCAACAAGATATATGCTTAGTTAGTGTAATTTAAATTATATACACTATACAGTGCGCCTCGACTTATGACAGGGTTGCATTCCCATGAACCCATTGTAAGTTGAAAATATTGTAACTCGAATATGAATATGATATGGTAAATAAATAAGTAAATAATTAACTATTGTCACTGAATAAGTAAATAAACAAATAATTACTGTAACTGACAGTACAAAAAAAAAAGTTTACACCATCGTAAAGTGAAAATATCATGTCAAACCACTGTAAAATGAGGAGCATCTCACATAGTTATATGAGGAGATAGAAATATGGTGCATTGACTTATAAAAAGTGATAAACATAAAGAGTACATTTTTTTGTTTTGACATACCAGCCATCTCCCACCAAGGTAGGGTGACCACAAAAAAAAAAAACACATTCACATCACTCATATGTTTTGCCATAAGTGTGCAAAAATCTCAATTCAAATGATCCTCTGAACTGCAGCATCCCCATCGCTTCTTGAGAGTACAAGCAGTGTACTTCTCACCTCCAGGACTCAAGTCCAGCTAACAGGATTCCCTGAATCCCATCATAAATGTTACCTTGCTCACACAGGCATGCTAGATGCTCAAGCCCTTAGCACTTAAAACCTCCTTTACCCCACCTGTCATCCCTTTCTATAATGACTCTTGCCCCTCCTTCCTGCCTTTCCAGATTTGTACACCCTGTTGTTGGTCATCCTATTCTGCTCCCTTCTAAATACCCACAACTTCTCCTGTATTACTATAGATACTAAGTTAATAAAATCTCAGTGACTTGATTTTTTAAGTAGTACTCTCAGTTCATAATGTCTCAATAATCTTAAAAGAAATTCAGTACAATACTACATAATCAACTATTTTTGTGCATGCATATGTTTATTTATTTGTAACTACAGGAGCAGAGCTAATGTGGGTATTTATGTTTGTGTGTGTGACAGGCAAGAAGTGGGAAGAGAAAGTATCAGAAGTGCGGAAAGAGATGGTGGAACGAGGTGCCGACATGTTGGTGATTACCGCCCCAGATGAGGTGGCTTGGCTTCTCAACCTACGAGGCAATGATGACTCCAGCACACCAGGTATGCCAGCACAGTGCTTTTTCACTTTTACATATGACAATAACACCAGTTCACAAGTTTAAACCATTGTATAATTCAGATAGTAAAATGGTAGGTAGACTACAACTATTCGAAGAAATATAGCCTCTCCTCACTTAACGACAGAGTTACATTCCTAAGACCACACCATTAAACAAATTCGTTGCTAAATGAGGAGCATACTATAATGGTAGTGGATTTGTGTCAACCATCTTTGATATTGTTTTAATGTCACCTTTGCACCATTTATAACATTTCTGGTATATTTTTAAATGTTAATACAGTAGTGTACTGATATTGAAATAAACAGAATAGAGGAAATCAGCTCTAATATACATTATTTAGGTATAAATACTGGTCACAGAGCCCGTCGTAAGTCTGAGGCGTTAGTAAACGAGTACGTCGCTAAGTGAGGAGAGGCTGTACTATCCTCTTGGTGTATGAAGGAAAAAGAGACTTGTTAATCATTTTTGACTTCCAAACAATGGATGGTATTTGCTTAGTATACTGTACTTAAGTTCATTATATATACTTTTTGTTTCCTTGTGTTTCTTAGTAGCTCTTAATACTGTTAAGTTTCCATTACTACTTTTGGTGAAGTTGGCTACAATGCTTCCTCTATAACCATGTGTGTCATAGCTGACTTTACATATGTAAGGAGAGATTGAATACTACAATAGTTTGAGGTATGTTATAACCTAGAAAACTTTTTATTTTCAGTATTCAGGGCATATGTGATCATCGGAAGGAACAATGTAGAACTTTTTGTGCCCCAAGGCAAGATCACCCCAGCTGTCGATAATCATCTCAATGTAAACCAGTGCGGGGAGCAAGAGTGTGTGGTGTGAGTCCTTACCTTTTGTACAGAAAATAATTCATCATATGGGCTCCATCCTAGGCTGGCCTACATGTTGACTCTTAATTGTTTACAGGATAGCTTAGGTAAGATTCGTCAGGAAACAGGGCAAGTGTTTCCTGACGTGGGTCTTAGGCATATGATGACTGCCGCTGGAGCTTTTGGTCATCTGACTGAGGCTTTCCACTGGCTTACTGATCTGCCCCTTTAAAAATTAGGGTTAACACAATTAGTTACACAATTTCGTACATTCATCAGAGTGTAAAATCTCAGCTTTCTGTTCATTCTTACACAATCATAATATTTAATTGAAATGATTCTTACTGGGTATTTATATCAAGAGGTACATAGTAATTATGTAAATTGTGGCCTTAATGATCCTAGTAATTGATAGGATTTGAATTTGAACATTTTACCTGATTGTAGTGAAAACAGAATAAGAGGTAAAATGGCATTGTAATACTGAGATGTAACACTGACCTGTTTGTCATGATCACACTGCCTGGCTACCTTCAGGCTTCAGGTCATCAAGACTACACTGGCAGGCCAGTTATAAGCTTATTTAAGGACATCAAAACCACACTGGTGGGCTAAATGTAGGCAAGGCTATCAAGACAACACTGGTAGACCAGCTGTAGGCAAGGTCATCAAGACAACACTGGTAGACCAGCTGCAGGCAAGGTCATCAAGACCACACTAGTGGATATGTTGTAAGCAAGGTCATAAAGACCACACTGGTGAGCCAGCCGTGTACTTAAAGCCTTCAGGGCTACACTTTTGCAAAAATCGTCAAGACTACATTTGTGTAGGGGAAGGAAAGAAGGGAAAGGGGCAGGTCAGACCAGGTCAGACAGAAGTAATAGAGATAAGGCATGTGTAGCCATGATAAATGCTCAGTGTCTCCACCAACTTTTTTGTTTATGTCCGCAGCATTACTGAGTACTCGGCCATCTTGAATCGCCTTCGGGCCCTCAAGCTCAAAAATGGCATCACTAAGGTCATGCTTGATTCTAAGTACTCCTACTCTGGTGGTGCTTCCTATGCCATCTACTCTGCGGCAAGTATAACAGTTTACTTTTTTTGTGTGTGCGTGTGATATTCTATGTGCCAATCCCATTCTTAAAAAACTGAAGTCTCAAGGTTCAGATTTTAGAGGTGGAAAGACAAAATATCTTTGAGGTACTCCATAGTCTTCATTCTTCATTGTGAAGATCACATTGGTGGGCCAGATTTAGGGTTACACCCACAGAAGATCATCTTCTTTCAACAAACTGGCCGTATCCCACTGAAGCAGGGTGGCCCAAAAAGAAAAACGGAGGAAGAATTCTGTTCCACTTTTCCATGGAGAACCCACACATGATATTATCCCTTAAAAAAATTATTTTAGCAACAGGAAAGGAAGAAAGACATTGTATATCTTTGAAGATATGACTCAAAAATGTACATCAAGTCAACACTAATGGATAAAATTTGAGTTTAAGGCTCAAGCAGATTATTCAAATTATGATTGCTCGCTGTGTTACTCCCCTAGCCCCAGAACCCCAAAAGTAAATGCTCAAAGTACAATAAATTCTCAAACATTGAATAGCATATATTTAATAGATGTATAACCTATTGTATAATTAATGCAACCTAATCAAACTATGTTTTGTACGTCTAGTGTTAAGTAATCAGTAATGTATTAAGTTTAGACTGCCCATAATGCCAAGGCATGATAGTGGCTCTCTTTGCACTACAAATCATTGTAAACCCTCACTGTAAACTACCAAGGTAAATATACTTCCTACAATATGTCAACCACATTGTAAACTTGCAAAGAAATAAAAATTGGTTGATTGATTGATGTACAACTTAAACTATGATCAATTTCTCTAGTAGTATTAAGTAGTCTGTAAGCCATTAAATTTAGTCTGCCCATAATGCCATGGCATGATAGTGGCTCTCTTTGCACTGTAACTCATTATTGTAATTATATAATTTCAATGTAAACTAGCAAGGAAATAAAATTTGAATTTGAATTTGATTGAAAGAAAAGTTTTGTCTAGCAGCTATAAAAGAGGCTGATGTGGTATTTATGGTATACAACACAGATTTAGCCTTAAGAGGCAAGATCAAATCACTGCAGACCACTGCTCTCCATCTGTTCCAGACATGTACTTGCTTTCTATTTATTACTGAAAGTTTATTGCTGGAAATAAACCTCAAAACTGTAACATCATCCCTAGAAATTAAATTCATCAAAAGGAAACAAGAGGCAGACCAAACTTTTTCTTATCAAAATGTTCCTTGAGTATGCATATAATAATCATAATATCATATAATAACTAATAAATACCAAAACATCCAAACAGACCTTAGCACTTTACAACTATTAGTTAAAAATCAGACACTATCATCTTAGTCTAGTCATGAGGGGTATCTAGGGAAATAAAATTACAGAAATTAGCCATATCTCAAGTCAGCACCAATTACAAAGAATAATAAGCAAATTGAAATGGCATTTGCTTGAAACTTTGCCCTTATGAGCACCTCATATATAGATGGTACTGAGTTACCTTATGCATAAGTCATCAGTTTAACTTACAGAAAGGAAAAGAAGTTGCAAATATTGCTGACAATCAAATGAACACTATGTTAAATTGTAATACAGTGGTACCCCGAGTTTCGTACTTTATTCGTTCCAGAAGGCTGTTCGAGTGCCGTTACTGAACGAATTTGTTCCCATAAGGAACACTATGTTAAATTGTAATACAGTGGTACCCCGAGTTTCGTACTTTATTCGTTCCAGAAGGCTGTTCGAGTGCCGTTACTGAACGAATTTGTTCCCATAAGGAATAATGTAAATTAGATTAGTCCATTTCAGACCCCCAAAAATACACCTACAAAACCACTTACAATAATACACTTACATAATTGTTCGAGTTGAGAGCAGTACGAAACTGCTGTAAGTTTAAATTGTAACATTAATGGAGTGTCTACAGAATGAAGCTATGTATATCATTTACAAATACAGTTTTAATTTTCTTCCTTATGACTTGCTCATATTTTGAGCCCCTATCAGTAATGTGTACAAAATATAAAAGAAGTATCATAAGTATATAAGTAATTAAAGTATATGTTTGAGTATAGATTAATAAAATTAAAATTTAAAAATGAAATTTCTCTTGAACATACCACCCTTAACATATTTAGTGAATTTACTCAAAATTATAAGCAAAAACTAGAATTCAACTCAAACATTAACTTTTTAATAATGTAAGGGCATTTTGTTGTTTCACCTCTTTAACTTTGGTCATTTCCAACATAGGTGCCAGAAGAAAAACGGTTAATGGTCATTTCTCCGGTGCTACTGATGAAGGCACGAAAGAACCCCATAGAAGTACTAGGAATGAAGAACTCCCACATCAGGGATGCTGTTGCTGTCTGTGACTACCTTGCCTTCATGGAGAGGGAGGTAGGTCATGGTGTCTCAGATATAACATGCTAATTGCCCAGGATACTGTTCTCACCAGCCTAGGATATTTTATTATCTGTGTAGAATATATAAAATGCTATAAAATACTATAAATATATAAGACACCTCATCTATTGTAATTAGATATACAACTTGTCTGCCTAGACTACCATTTGGTCTACTGAGGCTTCTCATTTTCTATATAAACTCTTGTAAGAAATACAGTGGTACCTCGACTTACGATGGTCCCCAAACTCACCCTTTTATGTAAGTTTATTTTTTTAAATGCTTTTGTAAGTGTAATTTTGGGGGTCTAAAAGGACTAGTCTATTTTACAACATTTCTTAAGGAGATAAATTCGTTTGGTAATGGCACTTGAACAGCATTCTGGAATGAAAAAATATCGTAAGTCGAGGTACCACTGTATATACAGTGGTACCTCGACTTACGATGGTCCCCAAACTCACCCTTTTATGTAAGTTTATTTTTTTAAATGCTTTTGTAAGTGTAATTTTGGGGGTCTAAAAGGACTAGTCTATTTTACATCATTCCTTATGGGGATAAATTTGTTTGGTAATGGCACTTGAACAGCATTCTGGAATGAAAAAATATCGTAAGTCGAGGTACCACTGTACCTGTATCAGCATATAAAAATAGTGTTGGTCTTAAGTGTTCATTTTAAATCTATTTTTCTTCTTCATCTTTTGGTAGATAACATTGGGGAACTCCTGGAATGAGATGGAAGGAGCTGACAAGCTGCTGGAATTCCGCAGTCAGCAGGAGCACTTTGTGAGCATTTCCTTCCCCACCATTAGTGCTTTCGGGCCCAATGGTGCCATTATTCATTACCGACCCCAACCAAACAACAGCCTAGAGATTACCACTGAGTCTCTCTACCTGGTGGATAGTGGTGGCCAGTACAAGGGTGAGGGAGGATCTTGCCTTTACTTAATGGTCAGTATGATAGTATAAGGATGAGTGGATGTCCTCTTGTGTATGTGGTGGACATCGTCATTGCCAGAGTAGATCTCAATATTATAATTAAGAATACTCATCCTTGCAATGCATCAAAGAGTATTGGAGGACATCAAGTATCAAGTAACTTACCATATTGCTATAAGGTAAGTCAGTAGAGTGAAAGGTACCAGGTCAGCATTTTACCTAGAGAACAGCAGAAGTGAGTGAAATCCTTCATGTGAGGGCCAATACAAATATGAGTAGGAGAAATAAGAATCTTTGGAATATATATATAGTCATGAAAAATGCTATACCCAGAGGTGATACAGCACTGAAGAAATGTAGGTGATTAGGTTTGATCCAAGAAGTAAGTTCTTGGATCAAGAGCCTTTCACCAGAATCAAGGCACCCTTCCTTGGGTCTCTGTCTGGTGAACCATGGAAGTAGTATAAGAGTAGGAGGAAGTCATCAGACTGTTAAACATGTAAAGGTACAGGATGAAGCAGAAGATGATTTTGTTTGGATTATTAATCTGGGAAGTTAGTAATCCAGATAAGTGGAATCCTTCTATCATTTACAACACCTGGTAAACGAGAAGGGACACATCAGAATCTTTAGTAGTAGTAGTGATAATAAATTAAGATTAGAGCAGGATCAACCTGGGAAAAAGAAGAGGTGGAAAGATATTGTATCATTCATACAGAGACCTAGTGGTGAAGGTCCAAGCAGAAATACCTGCATCTCACCATCACGCTCTTCCATGGTATAGTACATCAAAATACTAAAAAAAAAAATCAGAAATAGGAGGAAAGATGTATCACTGAGATTTAATACACACTTTAACGAGATTGTGTTAGTGGGTCAGCTGTAAGTTTAAAGGCCTATGTAAGATAAACTATAGTACCTGCTGTCAAATTACCTCTATTATTATTGTTGTTTTTATTTCATAGTATTTTTGTTATTATTATTAAATTCACAGAAATCACTAAACTCATATGAGTTATTATAATGTTAAATACATCTTTTATCCACTTAAATAACAACTCCTAAAATATTTATTAAATTTAAAGGTAAACTACAATTTTTCTCCTCCCCTCTCACCTTCTTCCCAGATGGGACAACGGATGTTACACGAACAATGCACTACGGGGAGCCAACACCCTTCCAGGTGGAGGTTTATACCAGGGTGTTGACAGGTGTAATTGATCTAGCCATGCTTGTCTTCCCTGAAGGCACAGGAGATACCGACATAGACATTCTTGCTCGTAGGTGTGTACGTGATTACCTAATTATTTACCTATTTGTGAATGCTCATTTGTACAGTAATTACAGAAGTAGAGCTAGTGGTGTTGGTGGTTTATTTGTCAGGAAATGCCTGTAATGCTTTGCATACCCATGGGCTTTCTGTGTACACAACCAAAATGTCACCCATTTCTTTATAAACATTGTACAATGTGGAAATAAATCTTTGACCTTGACTTTGACAAGTGTCTCGTGACATAGGTCTTGTCAAATAATCACCTGTAACTGGTTAAACATCCACTAGCTTACTAGAGAAGCTAGGTATTTCACCCCATTCAAATAAAAAATTATTACTACATTATAGTGTATCTTAAGATAATACCTTGATGGGAATGTTCATGGTGTCCCATCATCAGTAGTATTTAGTTTGTTATATAATAGTGTTTTCAGGTTTTCTGAAGTTGCTGCACACATAACCTCTTCTTGGATTCTTTTCCTACAATTTGTGAATTAGTATTATTATTAGTATCATAGGGAAGTGCTAAATTTGCCTGAGCAATTGGAGTTTATCAGATTTGATCCTAGAAAGGGAAGATTAGCATTAATTCCTTGAATTAAGAATCCTTCACTGGCATCAATGGACCACCCCTGTAAAGGGGATATTTATGTAGAAATATACTATATATATATTTTTTTTTTACCTCCCTCTTTTTGTGGTTTATAATTGTGATCTCTTTTTTTTGTGTATCCTTTCTTGGTCATATATGCTATTCTGGCACCTTTTTTTTTTTTTTTTTTTTTTTTTTGGTAAGAACATCCAACTTATTCTCAAAACCATTGCCATGAAAGTTACATATATACAGCTATATTCGTTCTTAACCCTCTTAAAGTCCAACACTTACATGACCTCACACTGGCCCATGGCTGGGCTCCAAGAGTAGCAAGACTCTCGAAACTCGTCAAAGGTATGTGTTTGTATTTAATGTGGAATGTGACAAAAATGCTCAATTTCATTAGGAATCGATCTCATATTATAGGATTTCTAGTCACCTCAAGACCTGCATTAACCTTCATTTAATGGAAGGAGGCTATAGGGACTATGAAATAAAACACATAACAGTAGAAAAATATATGCATGTTTATAAGTACAGTGGACCCTCGGTTTTCGCCGAAAATTCTTTCCAGAATGCTGCTCAAGTGCCATTACCGAACGAATTTACTTCCTTAAGAAGTAATGTCATGTAGGTTAGTCTATTTGAGACCCCCAAAAATACACTTGCAAAAGCACTTATGAAAATACACTTACATAAATGTTCGAGTTTGGAGATGACCGAAAACCGAGGGACCACTGTACTAGTGAAAATTTCATTATAGGAATTAAGAATTTTATGTGCATTTTAACTGCAAAAAAAGTAATGTTATAAAAACAAATGGTATTGAGAAAGTTACATCCAAAATGGTATTTATTAATACTGTTCAATATTTGCATTTTAGGTTCCGGGTATAACTGAAAACAAATGCATTAGTGAAATGCTGTAAAGTGAAGTACAGTGATACCCCGTGTTACGATGCTATCATCTTACGTTATTTTCGATAACCAATATTTATAACGTAAAAAATTTGATTGTGATTTATGATGTTTGCTTCGTGTAACGACATTCGTACCGGACATGTCCGCTTGGCGCCCAGCTGAGCGCGCACTCCAGGGAGCGTCAGTGTGCTATTGTTTACAAGTGAGAGCGACCACCCACCCACACCCACGCATTCATACCAGTATATTGTCATTATTCCACTGTTTTTAGTGCTTGCAACTGCTAAATAAGCCACCATGGGCCCCAAGAAAGCTCCTAGTGCCAAGCCTGTGGTAAAGAATGTGCAGGGAGTGAAGCATTCATGCAGGGAGTGTAGCAGGCATGCAGGGAGTGTAGCAGGCATGCAGGGAATGTAGCAGGCATGCAGGGAGTGTAGCAGGCATGCAGGGAGTGTAGCAAAGATGCAGAGAGTGTAGCAGGGATGCAGGGAGTGTAGCAGGCATGCAGGGAGTGTAGCAGGCATGCAGGGAGTGTAGCAAAGATGCAGAGAGTGTAGCAGGGATGCAGGGAGTGTAGCAGGCATGCAGGGAATGTAGCAGGCATGCAGGGAGTGTAGCAAAGATGCAGGGAGTGTAGCAGGGATGCAGGGAGTGTAGCAAAGATGCAGGGAGTGTAGCAAGGATGCAGGGAGTGTAGCAAGGATGCAGGGAGTGTAGCAAGGATGCAGGGAGTGTAGCAAGGATGCAGGGAGTGTAGCAAGGATGCAGGGAGTGTAGCAAGGATGCAGGGAGTTTAGCAAGGATGCAGGGAGTGTAGCAAGGATGCAGGGAGTGTAGTAGGCATGCAGGGAGTGTAGCATTCATGCAGGGAGTGTAGCATTCATGCAGGGAGTGTAGCATTCATGCAGGGAGTGTAGCATTCATGCAGGGAGTGTAGCATTCATGCAGGGAGTGTAGCATTCATGCAGGGAGTGTAGCATTCATGCAGGGAGTGTAGCATTCATGCAGGGAGTGTAGCATTCATGCAGGAGTGTAGCATTCATGCAGGGAGTGTAGCATTCATGCAGGGAGTGTAGCATTCATGCAGGAAGTGTAGCATTCAAAGAAAAAGGCCAGTAACCCCAGAAAAGAACTTGGTACCTGCAGTGTTAATGGAAGGGGATTCCCCTTCCAAACACTAGCATACTACTCCACCTTCTCCCTTCCTCCCGTCCTCCACACATCAACAACTCTTCAATAAATGTAAGTGACATGTTATTGTACAATATTTACATGTGTATTTAGGTATTATTCATTAAATTCTGTATTATTTAATGTCAAAAAGTTCTAAAAAATATTTTATTTAACTACTTTTGGAAGTCTTGGACAGATTAAATTTATTTCCATTATTTCTTATGGGGAAAATTGATTCGTGTAACGATTGTTTCGCCTTAAAATATGTCCTCTCTGACAGATTAATATCGTAAGTCGAGGTACCACTGTACTGTAAAGTGAAGTACCGTAAAGTGGGATCCTCCTGTACTGTATTTTTATGAATATTCATTCACTGATAAATGTTTATATGCAGTATGTCTCAAACCATCACTTACTCTCTCTTATTGAAATAAAATTTTAATCCACATTAAAAATGGAGTCTTAAAACTTGCCCAGCCGGTGAACATGACTACATCTACCATAGTCTGTATCCTTGACACAGGTTCTCCTTATGCCATTACTGTTGTGTTAATGTATCATCTGAACCCCCCAGGCCACTGTATGAGGTGGGTCTCGACTACCGCCATGGCACTGGACACGGCATCGGACACTTTCTAAATATTCATGAAGGTAATGACATTACATTGTACTCATCTGGGGTAACAGTGCAATTTCTTCTTGACTGTTACTTCCTTAAATTTGCTTTTGTATTACAGCTATATATAGTTTAATTATAAGAAATTAAATATTTTTTTAAAAACGAATCAATAAAAAATACTACTTATTAATATTGATATTTAAGTTTACTCATAAAGCTCAATAGTGATTCTTGATTACCCTGGAAAATTTACTGCAATAATGGTATACAATACTGACAAAAGGATGAGTTAGACATGTGCAACACCTGGTATCAAATAAAGATACCAGGGGTGTTGCATGTGTTGAGTTCTGTTTTTCATGGCATGCCACTGGTGTATAAATATAAAAGTATTATTATTATTCTTGTTTTTATTATTACATATTATTGTTTTTATTATTATTGGTTTATTATTATTATTATTGGTTTTATTATTTTTATTATTATTATTATTATTATTGGCTTTATTATTTTTATTATTATTATTATTATTATTATTATATCTCACCTCCATGCCATTGTAAACTCTGATAGTGTCCATAAGTTATGCAAATACACATCTTTCTGTGAAATGCTACATTAATATAAATACAGTGGACCCCCGAGTAACGAGCATAATTCATTCCAGAAGCCTGCTCAAGTGCCATTACCGAACGAATTTACTCCCTTAAGGAATAATGTCAAGTAGGTTAGTCTATTTCAGACCCCCAAAAATACACTTACAAAAGCACTTACAATATTATAGTTACATAATTGTACAATTTCCGGGGTGCTCGTTACTCGGGGGTCCACTGTATTATGAATAAAAAAATGCCCTTTTAAAGAAAGTGAGTTCTTTGCTTATAATGTTTATTAATGAGCACCTAGAATGAGTCTCTTTTTTTTTTCCCTTGGCAGCCCCTACGCAAATTAGAATCTACAGTACTGAGGAACACAAGCTAGAGGTTGGACAATTCTTCTCAGATGGTAAGAAATCTTGTTTCACAACATAATAACAAGTGGAGACATTATTATTACAAATTATTATTATTATTACATCAGAGCATTTTGAAGCATTTTCTGACATACATGTACAGTGGACCCTCGGTTTTCATTCAAAATTCTTTCCAGAATGCTGTTCAAGTGCTGTTACCGAACGAATTTGTTCCCATAAGGACAAATGTAAATTAGATTAGTCGTTTCAGACCCACAAAAATACACTTACAAAAGCTCTTACAAAAATACACTTACATAATTGTTCAAGTTTGGAGGTGAATGAAAACCGAGGGTCCACTGTACTTCGTTTTTTACCTAAAATACATAAAATACAAAAGCTGCAACAATTGCATTTTTGGGGAAAAATTAAGCCAAATCATATTTTATTTTTTCAAGTTGTATACCTTATCTATTTTTACTATACTATTATTATTATTATTAAATATAGCACAAAGGATAGGGGTTTTATACCTGGAGTATACCTGAGGCCTGGTCTGTGACCAGGCCTCATGGTGGATCAGGGCCTGATCAACCAGGCTGTTACTGTTGGCCGCACACAAACTGACATACGAACCACTGCCCGGCTGGCCAGGTACTGACTTTAGGTGCCTGTCCAATGCATGCTTGAAGACAGCCAGGGGTCTATTGGTAATCCCCCTTATGTATGCTGGGAGGCAGTTGAACAGTCTTGGGCCCCTGACACTTATTGTGTTGTCTCTTATTGTGCTAGTGGCACCCTTGCTTTTCATTGGTGGGATGTTGCATTGTCTGCCGAGTCTTTTGTTTTCATGGGGAGTGATTTTTGTGTGCAAGTTTGGTACTAATCCCTCTAGGATTTTCCAAGTGTATATAATCATGTATCTCTCCTGCCTGTATTCTAGGGAGTACAGGTTGAGGAACTTCAAGTGTTCCCAATAATTGAGGTGTTTTATTGCATCATTAATAAGTATTCTCATGAGTATTCCTTTTGTAGACTATTTGCCTGACAAATTCAAGAAGTTAAAGGGCAACTTTTGTAGAAGATGGTGTCCCTTGCCATTCTGCCAAAAACATAAAGAAATGGCTAAATTATTATGATTTTTTAATGGGTGTCCTGTAGCTCGGCTGGTTGCGCACTCAACTCGCATTTGAGTGTCTGTGGTTCGATCCCTGGTAAGGGTGAAAACATTGGGCATGTTTCCTTAAGACACCTGCTGTCCCTGTTCATCTAGCAGTAAGTAGGTACCTGGATGTTAGTTGACTAGTGTGGGTCACATTCTGGGAACAAAATTAACCTAAGTTGCCCGAAATCCTTTGTACACCAGGGGCTTTTTGTATAGTATGTCATTGATGTCAGCTATGGTTTATATAAGTTGTATCATGTACTTGTAAAAATTATTATTATTATTAATATTATTATTATTATTATTATTATTATTATTATTATTATTATTATTATTATACTATTTTAATAAATTGCCTGGAAACTCACTGGACTTAAATCCAATAATGTTTGGAAAGTTATTAAGCATAAGCTTCTTGGTATAGACTTGCACTCTAAATCCAAGAATCTCAAGTGCCATTAAGCAGGTATGGGAGGGTATCGACTTTTCTATTCTCCACAAGTTAGTATTATTAGTCCCTAGGAGACTTAAGGAGGGCATGAAGAGAAAAGGTAATCCTACAAAATACTAGTTTAGATGAGGAACATAACACATTTCAGTATTTTTTTATTTCAAACAATAGGTTATGGTGAGCAGTCTCTTTTTTCTGTGATTTGTTCATGTGCAATTATATTTATGATGCCTACTGTAGATCCTAAATCCTAAAACCCACTTTTCTTCACCCTGTTGTAACATGCTCATATGTGCCTGCTGTATATTTACACCATACATACCTCTTAAAACCTGCTTCATACCCTCCTTCCATCCTTTCCTGTGACATCTATATCTCTCATCCAACCCAGATTTGTACACCCTCTTAATCAGTTCTATTGTGCTCCATCATTTCTAAACGCTCAAGCATTTCAGACTGCTGGCACCTCTTCCTGCTCTTTCAATTATACCTTTCATACTACCACAGTCTTCTAATTTCTTTACTCTTTATCCTTTGTATAATAATCACACTACACTTAGTAATCTCATACAACATCTGCACTACCTCCAGCCTCATCCCTTCTTCAACATTCCAAGACCATACACCAAACCCATACAATAGTGTTAGCATCATCATTATTATTGTTATTATTATTTTATTATCATTATTCACCAGAGCCTGGGTTCTACCAAGACAATGAATGGGGGATCCGCTTGGAGACCATTTTGACTGTGGTCACAAAGACTACCAAGGTGAGTGTGTGGTGTAATTACCCATTTATTGTTATAAAAGTAAAGGATATCTATCGGTTAAAAATGCACAGTTTCCTTCATCTATTAACCCTTAAACTGTCCACACGTAGATATACGTTCACGTGCGTAGCTGACCGAACGTAGATCTACGTTTTTTTTCAAATGCTTTTAACCTTGCCACGATAAGCCTGAGTTGCCTAGAGATTAGAGAATGGGTCTGTGCACTCAGTGTGTGTAGTATTACAAAATATGGGAATGACAAACAAAATGCACTCTTCATTTTAAAGAAAAAGAACAATTTATTTTTTTCTCAAAATATTTGGTCAGCTACGCGAGTGAACGTATATCTATGTGTGTACAGTTTAAGGGTTAAAAAAGTAAAAAATTTAGCCACTACTTTCTCAGCTATCAAAACTTTGGGGTCCAGTCCCTGGACCCATTATGTACCTCTGTAATCTTTTGACTACTGCCCACAGGATGGGTATGGGGTGAATAATAAAGATATCAAACTAAAACTAACTAACTACACATATAAGAAATGTTTCTTTCTGTTAATTAACAATGGTTGGCTGTTTTTTTCTTAGACAGCTCTTATTATTATTATTATTATTATTATTATTATTACAGTGGACCCTCGCTATCCGAACATTCTTCATTCCAGAATGCTGTTCAAGTGCTGTTACCAAACAAATTTATTCCCATAAGGAATGATGTAAATTAGATTAGTCCATTTCAGACCCCCAAAAATGCACTTATAAAAGCCCTTACAATAATAAACTTACATAAAAGGGCGAGTTTGGAGTGTTCGAATAGCGAGGGTCCACTGTATTATTATTATATTACCAGAGCTCACACAGTTACTGCCTTTTACAGTACAAGTTTGACAAGCAGTCTCTTGGGTTTGAACCAGTGACTCTAGTTCCTTTTGAAGCAAAACTCATCAACTTGACTCTCCTTGGTGACTCTCAGGTATTTTGGATGTTATCTTGTGTTGCTACTGATATCATCCAATAGCATTATCTTGTGTTGCTACTGATGTCATCCAGTAGCATTATCTTGTGCTGCTACTGATATCATCCAGTAGCATTATCTTGTGCTGCTACTGATATCATTCAGTAGCTTTATCTTGTACTGCTACTGATATCATCTAGTAGCATAAAAATTACAATATCATGGCTGGAAAAATTGAAAGCTAACTCATAAATTAAAAAAATAATAACTTAAGGACGATCAATCATTCTAGACAAACTGAAATGTTATCTACTTTTAATTTGTGTCTTGTAAGTTAGTAATGAAATACTCCAGCCATGTATTACAGTAATACTTTACATTATAATATATTGTTATAATAATATATCTTCTCTGAATATTACTGACATGTCCATCAGCAATTTATTTATAAATTCATATTTTTATAAATTACTATATGTTTTCACTCATAAAACAAAGTGTTATACACAGTTTTGTATAGGATACATATATACATACATAAAGTATGTATTACTCAGTGTACAGTATATATAGTTCAAGTCCCTTAAACAATTTACAGCATTTCACAATGCAGTAATGTGAAATTTCTGACACACATTTTTGTCTTCCAATTTTTAAGACACATTATAAAGTGGCTTCATATAGCTACAGCCAGTTTGCACTTCTCTTCCATCTTACTAAATGCTTAAATTAAAAATTCAGCTAGCCCTCCACTTTCACGAGCTTCGAACATTCGTGAATGCCCAGCCACCCAATCATATTTACCAAACAAATGTAGTTACACTCCATATAATCACCTCCATTCAACTGTCATCAGTAACTACATGGCTAACTATCATCACCATCATCATTGTCATTGTCATCATCATCACAAGTTGTCAGAGTTCGTCTGCCTAACCTTACGAGTGGTGAGTGTTTTGTTTGTTCATTATTTGTTATTAAACCATAACATGTATACGTATACAATATTTTACGATGTTTTCATGTGTTTTATGATTGTTCGTGGTTCAGTAGGTTAAGGAAGCAGTATTGTTAGGCTAAGTAAATGTTATTACAGCCTCTCCTCACTTACCGACGTACTCATTCATCGACAACTCGGAGTTACTACAACGGGCTCTCTGATGAGTCTTTATTGTATACTGTACGAGAACTTGGGTCATGAATAGGCAGTGCAGGGTCTCGGTGTCAAGCATCTCAATCTCCTTCCTACAGCCACTCAGTACACTAGTTTTCAGTCTCCAAGACTACATATTTGTACAAATTTCCTGTTGTTTTTCCTCTTGGAAGAGGAAAAACATCAGGAAAATGGAAGAAGTACAAAAGAAGTTCATTGTAGAGGGGTCAGTGATGCGTCTCAGCATCAAGCAATCTCCAAGACTACATACTATTTCGTCTATAAATTTGTACCAAGTGCAGCAGCACTTGGAAGAGGAAAAAAAACAGGAAAATGGAAGAAGTACAAAAGAAGTTCACAGTAAAGGGATTAGCTGGTGTGTTTGTCTGTGTGTTTACATTCTCGGTGTATCGTGGCAGCTTAAGAAATGATTAAACTCAGTGAACAAGGTAGTATGTCGATGGTAATAATAATAATAATCGCTCTGGAGTGCTTTAAATGTCAGCTACCAAACGTATATGAAATATGTATGACATTTAAAGCACTCCAGAGGGACTACAGTGGAACCCCGGTTAATGAACACCCCGGAAATCGTGCAATTATGTAAGTATAATATTGTAAGTGCTTGTGGAAGTGTATTTTTGGGGGTCTGAAATAGACTAACCTAAATGACATTTTTTCTTAAGGAAGTAAATTCGTTCGGTAATGGCACTTGAGCAGGCTTCTGCAATGAATTTTTTTCGTTAACCGGGGTTCCACTGTATTTATTATTATTATTATAAATTATTATTATTATTATTACATATTATAAATTATTATTACCATCGACATACCTTGTTCACTGAGTTTAATCTTTTCTTAAGATGCCATGAAATGGAGAGCATAGCATATGACTTAGAAAATTTTTGGGTGTGACACTTTTGAAGTGTCAGTAAGGGGGTGATTCCTCGATTAGTGATGAATTTGTTTACCGATGGGGTCTTAGGCTCCTAACTGAGTCGTTAAGTGAGGAGAGACTGTATTATATTTCCCTACAATATATTTGCACACCAAACATTCTCAAATTTTCAAGATTTGCGAGGTTCTTGATCCCGTAACCCTCGCGAATGTGGAGGGCCTCGTGTAATATTTAAACCTCAATGTTTAAGATTTCACGTATTGGCACAAATAATTATTTATTGTACTTGTCTTAGTGTGTAAGAATAATTCAACAGTATCATTATGTATATGTACTACAGGTCGGCCATCACTAATCCGACATCATTGTGGCCTGTAGTGTGCCGGATTAGTGAGTTTGCTGGATTACAGAGGGGTTACCTGGAGTTTACCTGGAGAGGGTTTTGGGGGTCAACGCCCCTGCGGCTCGGTCTGAGACCAAGCCTCATGGTGGATCAGGGTCTGATCAACCAGGCTGTTACTGCTTGTCGCATACAAACTGACGTACGAACCACAGCCCAGTTTGTCAGGTACTGACTTTAGGTGCCTGTCCAGTACCTTCTTGAAGACAGCCCCAGGGGTCTATTAGAATACACTTATATTTTGACCTTTCTTTGATTAGTTTATCCTGCAGCATGTAAACATTCATTATTTCTTGTTCACTTACAAAACTGCATTGCTCTAGACCTTTTAGCAGTTCACCTGTTAACTGAATTAACCTATCAATAGAGACTCTTTCTACTACATCATCCTCATTTTCATCACTGCTTTCTTCTCCACTGGCTTGCTGCTGTGGATTTACAACCATCTGCACAATTTCTGAGTCAGTATAATGATAAAATTTGAGTCAGTATAATAATGAAATCTGAAATTATGCTAGCTGAAATTAGTGCCGGATTACTGATGGAACCAGCTAACTGATTGCCGGATTACTGATGGCCGACCTGTATGTTTTATGTTTATTTTCAGAATTTACTAAAACATTTATACTTTTCTTGATATATGCTGCAGTGTGAGTGGCTAAACAAATATCACTCCCAAGTCCGGGCTGTGATTGGTGCCGAGGTAGTGAAGCAAGGTCGCAAGGAGACTCACGAATGGCTGATGAAGAAAACAGAGCCCCTGCATTGTCCTCACCTCCATCAACCTCATCAATCCATACCCAGCAAGACCACTACTACCACTCCCTCCACCACCAGTACCTCCAGCAGACAGATCACTACCTCCAAGGCAGTCGAGTACTCAAACATACCTGCCACCACATCTGAAAGGGTGGTGGAATTGGCAACAGATGGGTGCACTACGCTTAGATTGGCTGCAGGCATTATGGTTGGCACAGTGCTATTGGTTGTGCAAAACTTTATGCTGTGTTGAGTGGGGGATGTGTGAAAGATAGGTGCAAGTATGAATGTTCCATCCTACAGAACTCATGTAAATGATAACTGAAATTATAAATAATTCTCTTAACAATTATCATGCATTAAGTTTTGTAATGTGCTGTTGAGAAAGAAAACTTATTATAAAAAGTAGGTTTCCAGCTTTCAATTATCCAACTTAAGATCATCCATACTTATGATCAGGGCATTTTGGAACCAATTATTTATTTATGATTGATGATCTGCCTATGCAATCATTCCAGATATCAATACAATTTATTTTCAGTAACAAATTATATATATTTTTTTTTTACTAAATGTGTTCATATTTTGCTTATGGTCACTTTATTTATGTATGGAAAGTTCAGATTTGTTCAGTAGACATTCGTGAAAAGATGTTTCTTTATTGTGGGGGTGACAGGTGATCATGTCTAATACGTGATCAGTGATTGAAGTGCCCCTCTGATGACCTTAATCCAACACCCTCCCCCTCCACTACACAACCTGGGCTCAGTAGGACTCGCCACTACCTTCCCACAGGCACCTAATACCCTCAATAAAGAATTAACATATGTAAAAAGGTCTGTGTCAGATGTAATATGAGAGAGGGAGGCAGTCATTGTTGCTGTTGCCTGTCCAGTGTTATGTCAGATAAGAGTCAAGTGTTAAGAGTGGGAGGAAGGGAATGCAAGAGAAGAAAGGAGTTAAGGGAATAGGAGAGAGGGAATGAGAGTAAATGAGAGAGAAACTCATCTGAGTATTGTACATTGCTCTTAATTCTAAAAATAAATAAATAAAATTAGACATGGAATATTATGGTTGGGAACACATCTCTGATAACAACATGGATGTCACTGACTCTGATCGTGGGTTCAAACCCCACCCATGGTATGGTTTGTTGAAGTTTCCAACATTTGAGTAACAAACGATTTTCAGCAATGCTTTAGGGTCATAAGTAGAAAACTTACTGTATATAATATAACATGCTGGTATAAAGGCCCTAAAGCTTTATCTAGAAGGATCTGTAAGCACACAAAAGCTATTTTAATTATTATCTTTTATTCCCCTTCCAAAACTATAGTTAATATTGTGTGTTTTAGCTGAAATGCAACATATATTAAGGAGTGACATTTGCAATATTGTATTTACATAAGCACACAAGTCTCAGATAGCAACTGAAATTAACGCAATGTATCTTGATCCCATACAGAAATTACTAACTTTAAAACATGGATTAAAATTTGTCTTCCCCTCAAAAATTACATTTGATTACCTGTAACTTTAAAATCATAAGCAGAAACCCTTAATTTTCTTTGGTGGATATCAAAGACTGTACACTTCTTAATACAAGACTTTGTAAGGTGATAATGATTTATATTATTTAAAAAATGCAATACATTATCTTATGTACGTATGTGTAAAGAGGAGGCAACTATTATTCTTTACAGACATTCCTTGCTTCTTAGTGCAAGTCATTTTAAGAAAGTGGCAGCTGCTTCTTCCATGAGATAAAAAGGCAGAAGTACATTATATGCCAGAGATATAACACAGACTTAGTTAATAAGACACACTGGAGGGAGAGCTGTTAGCTTAAATCTTGCCTGTGCAGGATAAATACCTACAAATTCTCCTCTGCCTTTTTCCCCATCTTTCCTTTTCCAGTGTTAACCAACATTTTTAGTGTTATTTCAGTTCTCTTAACACTGAAAAATATGTTACTTTGATTAGAAGAATTTGCAGAAAGAAATCTATGTTGTCAATTCTTCAGTGTGGGATTGAATCTGCCTGATTCAGGAGACATACACACTACCCGAGCCAGCTAAGTGTGCAAAATAATCAGACTGTGTGAACCTTAGCTAGTTCCATCAATGGTAACGTATCTCAGGCTAAGCAGACAGAGATTTGAGCCTCTACCACTCTTTTCACTGAATAATTCACATTAGCTTAGTGCTACACATAAACTAAACTCAAGACTATAGAAGGATTATCCCAGTTCATACTTTCTCTTACTTGTGAAACCACTTGTGGCCAGTGTAACTAGTTTATTATACCCTTCACTGTATTCTGTGCAAATTAGAATGTCACACCATTATAAAAGTACTAATTGTGAAAGAGGACCAATGGACATTATTTCAGATAAGGTTATGATAATCAAATATAAAGTTTGAGCCAGTAGAATTTTTCTAATTCTAATAGTTATAAATATTACCTTGAAACCTGGGATGCAATAAAATATCCATGTAATGGGCCAAAAATGCATTATGCTTGAGCACTGTAAGTTTTCTTGATATTAAGAAAGCTGTGGACAGAATATGGCATAGTGTTTTGTTCATTAAATTAATAAAACAAGGTCTGTAAGAATTTATGGTTCTCTTGTGTAGGTGGAATAGCATACATGAAGTTAATCGAAGTGGCATTACACACTACTGTCAGTTTGCATTCTAATTGTGGTGTAAGGCAAGGTAGTGTCCTTAGTTGTTATCTTCTTAATATTTACATGGATGGTAGGTAATGTTGTAGTTCAAAATGTCATTGGAATTATATCCATGCACATCTAGCAAGACAGCTATTGAAAAAGTGATGGTAAATGTGTTTCTTTCTTTGAGTTGCCTGGTCTTGGTGGGAAATGGTCAGTGGTAAAAACAGTGCTTGATATAGGCATACATTAAACAAATTTAGATACCAGATGATTCTATGCTGGTATGACCCTTATGGGTTTAGCACTTAAGTCATGATTATAATAATTTATGCTGGTATTAATAATAATAAAATAAAGTGTAAATTTAGGAGAGAAGTGATTATTCTATTAGTTCATGCTATATGACTTTAACAAGTTTAATTGAAAGGAATTAAAAGTTTGATTATTATTTAGCTAAAGGGGACACAATCAATTGTTTAACAATTGGGAGGGCTATAGAATAAACTAAATTTCTTTTGCTGATAACTTATTGGATACTACTATGTACAGTCTGTGAAGTTTATTTACTTTCGTTAACTTCGTCTGCTTAATAGCTATTGTGAACAAATCAAAATGTATATTTTTTTCAACTTGAGCATATAGTTTTGTTTGAACCTGTTGTTAGTATTGTAGTGCCGGTTTAGAATTTGTTCTTAATATCCAGTACAGTGGACCCCCGAGTAACGTAAAAACTTCATTTCAGAAGCCTGCTCAAGTGCCATTACCGAACGAATTTACTCCCTTAATTAAGGAATAATGTCACATAGGTTAGTCTGTTTCAGACCCCCAAAAATACACTTCCACAAGCACTTACAATATTATACTTACATAATTGTACGATTTCCGGGGTGTTCGTTACTCGGGGGTCAACTATACTTTATTTATGCTACAGTACTTTGTAGGTTGTGTCTTTGTTGTTCCCTCAACACAACCTCTCCTGCTCTCCCATCTCTCACCTGCTATGCAGTGATGACTAAATAACCCTTACAGGTTTAGGTTTTTTTGTTTTTCTACCACATTACTCATCTCCCACCAAACTTGGGTGACCCAAAAATGAAAACATCATGATGTGATAAAAAATACAGTGGACCCCCGAGTTTCGTAAACCCCGGAAATCGTACAATTATGTAAGTATAATATTGTAAGTGCTTGTGGAAGTGAATTTTAGGGGGTCTGAAATAGATTAACCTACGTGACATTTTACCTTAAGGGAGTAAATTCGTTCGGTAATGGCACTTGAGCAGACTTAAGGAGTGAAGTTTTTACGAAACTCGGGGGTCCACTGTAATATCCCATGTAACAAATAACTGCAATGATAATAAAATTAAAAACAATTACATGACCTATGTATAATTTTATGTGTGTTAAGATATTTGAATGGTGAATAAAAGCCACAATACCATGGCTGGAACAATTTGCAAATAATCCATTTTGGAGAGGTTGACCCTGGACTATTACCCAACTTTATAATGGTCAAAGGTGTACCAAAATGTCATCTGAAATTTCCTCCAGTGTTGGATATTTGTAAATTATAATGGCATTGATAATACTATAATATCAAACTTCATTTATTGTGAAGTTTTAGTACATTTATCTACTGCTTTTTATTGTGCTGCATATTAATTATGTATAACAAGTCTTCGTGGAATAAACTACAAATTTGTTATAGTAAATGAACACTGTACTTGGCTTAAGCTTAAGCTGTAGTTGTTAATTTATTTGTGAGGGGAAACTCGCCTGATGTTGGTCTTAATTATATAATGGCCAGTACAGATATAGCTGTGAGAAACATTGCCCAGTTATGAAGTTCTTCATTTTAATCTTTGAGTTTTTAAGAAAATGTATGCAATTAAAGCTGGACTGTGGCTGAAACAAAAAAAAGTTGTGTAACTGAATATTTTGATATTTTGTGTATTAATCCTACAGATTAATACACAAAATATATTGAAAAGATACATAAAACAGCATAAGCCTTAACTATAAAGGCATTTCACTTGACGTGAGCTTTTATCAAGTACAGTATACAGAAAACATGTAAACTGCTGTATTAATGTTAGTAGAATTACCGACAATACGTTAGGTAAAAGGACACAAGTGCAACTAACGTGACATTTTATTTTGGCAATGTTTTGCTCTCCAGGAACTTGATCAACGGCTTGACAAAGTTCCTGGAGAGTGAAACGTTGCCCCAATAAAATGTCACATTAGTTGCACTTGTGTCCTTTTACAAAATATAAACTGCTCCTGTATCCTTTCTGGATAACTTAATAAAGCTCCAGAGCAGAACGTCATTACTGGATAATACAGGCTTACATTGTTTTATGTCCTTTCATCTACTTCTCAGCTCAGTCTCTTCTACCTATGAAATACAGTACACTGAAGAGACCTTATATGACAGTAAGGTCAGCTCATATGACCTGAATTTGTTGCATAAGCTATCTTAAAAATTGCATCACTTGCCACACTCATGATGGTTTCAGGTCACCACTTTCCTTTTTACGGACAGCAACTGATTTACTACACAAACTCTGAAGATTATGCCTCTAGCACTCCCCTCAGTCCCTTCTACCTCAATCTCTTACTACCCTCTATCTCTATCCCTGTGCTATCCACTGCCCTACTGCACTCCATAACCTACTAATCATCCCTCTCCCTCTTACTACCCATTATCCCTGCATCCTGCCCTGCCCTGCTGTGCTGTATGACCCTTGTGGTTTAGCGCTTCTTTTGATTATAATAATATAATACTACGTAATAATTTCCTTTTTACGTGTTACAATTTTAGATGAGTAATTGTACAGTAGACTGTTTATCATCTGTAGCTCTAATTTCTTGGATGCATTATTTCAGCACTGCCTCAGTCAATATTGTGATTCTTGTCTTGGACATGCAGAAATATTGCAGAGTTTATTTAAACATATATCACACCTTTTGTGTTTAATTAGCCTAGTCCTTGGATCTCTACCAGTCTGGTCTGTATATATAATGTTTAGTGCACTATGCCAAATCACAATATGTTTTTCTTTTTTAATTAATTTTCTTCTTTGGCTTTTTAATTATTCCTCACTGTTTATCTTACTTTTTTCTTAACTGGAGTCATTCCTGAATTTAGTGGCATTTAATTTTAGCCTTTTACCTTCTATTTAGTCACTTTTAAAATTATTTGTTTTTCATCAAATACAGTGGACCCTCGGTTTTCGTTCACCTGAAAACTCGAACAATTATGTAAGCGTATTTTTGTAAGAGCTTTTGTAAGTGTATTTCTGGGGGTCTGAAACGACTAATCTAACTTACATTTGTACTTATGGGAAAAAATTCATTCGGTAACAGCACTCGAACAGCATTCTGGAAAGAATTTTCAACGAAAACCGAGGGTCCACTGTATTATGTTTCATAATATACTCTATTTCTAAGGCTTTTCAATGTTTCTTCATCAACTTCTCCTTTCTCTTTTTTTCTGCATAATTAATTACATATAATTCCCAATAATGCAAATATTTATTTCAATATACGTAATACATACAGTAGGCATTATAAATCTGCATACCCATAAGTATGCCTTTAACAGACTATTTGCCTGACAGATTCAAGAGGTGCCAGGGCAACTTTTGTAATGAAGACAATGTTCCTTATCATACTGCCAAAGACATAAATTATTTAAATTTTTCCATATTTTAATGACTGGCCTGGAAGCTCTCTGGATTTAATCCTATAGAAAACATTTGGAAACTTATTAAATGTAAGTGTCCTGTAACCCCAAAATCTTGAGTGCCATTGAGCAGGTATGGGAGGGTATTGACTTTTTTATCTTCCATAAGTTAGTGGAGTTAGAGGAGTGCACCAAGAAGGGTAATCCTACAAAATACTAGTTTAGGTGAGGAACACACATATTTCAGTATTATATATGTAGTATTTAAAACAACAGGTGAGCAGTCTCCTCTTGTGTTATCTGTTTATGCACGTACATATTAATGATGCCTACTGTAGTACGGTATTCGATTCCCTCTATTCCATATAATTACACAAGTATTTGTTAGTTTGTGTATAATATACGATATGCTTTGTGTGATTGGATAATACTGAGTAGACATATATGTTCTGGTTTACTTGATGCCATACATGGATTTGTTGTGGAATCTTGCATCATATATGTTAAGAAGTATCAGACTGAGGATTTTTCAGAGGTTACCTATTTGTAAACTACAGTCATGTTATTCCATTTTCAGTAGTATAGGTATTGTCTGTTGCCAAGTTTTTTAAAAGTATTCACACTTATTGTAAGCATTCCATCATTCTAACTTACTGTCTGCAAAAAACAAACTTTTTTTAGTAACCTTTTCACAGTTCTTCTTTCATAGTCTAGTTGCTAGTATGTGCAGTGATCATAGTGATACCTTATATATTCTACTTAGTTTTGCTATTTATTTTTCTGTCATGAGAATTCATAGTCTTTGTTACTGTGCAATTCATTGATCGATATACAGCACAGACACACTAGTAATTTGTGGCTTATAACTGTTATATTCAGAAATGCTAGGAACAATGGTAAAAGACTTTTTATTGAGTAAATCATCTAGAGGTTTCTTGATGCCAGTGAGGGGCTCTTGATGCAAGGGAACTGGATCTGACCTCCTCTTTCTTGGATCAAACCTGATTTTGTCCCAGGTGATGTATGACCCTTATAGGTTTACTGCTTCCCTGTGAATGCAGTGGTAATAATAATACTGGGTCACCCTGCCTTGGCAGGAGACAGCTATTGTTAAACAATAAAAATAGTAATTTATTAAGTAAATTAATTAAAAAAATAAAGGGTATCTGTGTCTATAGTAAAGATAACCAGCTGACAAACTTCTACATCAATGCTCACCATTGCAAACTCTTGTATTAATGTATGCATGAAGCTCTCTTTTTTTCCACAAAGGCATCCTCTCCTCTACCAATATCACATTATTAAATTTTGTGTAATATCTACATCAGATCCTTACTGTAATTTTTTTGTAATAAAATTATTTAAAAATATGTCATCGTTAATTAAATCCTTTGCACATCAGCCTCTCAAACAAAAGATATACACACTCTCTCCAATTATTATTAAAAAGTAGTGCAAAACATGCATTAATCATTTAGCACTTTCTCTCCTCCAGAAACATGAATCTATCTTCACTAAAGCAAATAACAGTAACCGAGGGTCTTTAATTTAGAAGACTCATTAAGGCAACACTTATTATGGAGGTATCCCTAAGACTAAGATATGCAATATTGTACATACTGTAGTCTAAAAGCTGGGCAGTAATACAGTATAACATGTTTAACTTTCTATAAGATTTTAAATTAATTGTTATTGTGCATACTTTAGTAACTGGTGCAATGTGCCTTTACCAGAAGACTACTATACATATCTGGATTATTAATTCCAGAGGGATAACTCAATGAACTCCATAAGGGAGGTTCCTTGATGCCAGGGAGGGGCTCTTGATGCACAGAATTTGACCTCTCCTCATCCTTTTACTGAGCCTTGATACCATTTCTCCAGGAGTTGTATTTCCCCTACATAATAAAAAATGAAATTGGTACCTGATGACAGGCAAAAAAGAAGTGTCCATATTAAGCCTAAATATAGACAACATGCATACCAGAATCTCATCACTTAACATTTACACAAACCATATACAGTGGTACCTCGAGTTACGATGGTCCCCAAAATCGCCCTTTTATGTAAGTTTATTTTTTTAAATGCTATTGTAGGTATATTTTTTGGGGTGTAAAAGGACTAGTCTATTTTACATTATTCCTTATGGGGATAAATTCGTTTGGTAATGGCACTTGAACAGCATTCTCGAACGAAAAAATATTCGTGTCTTCAAAAGGGCACCATGACCCTTATAGGAAATGCTTAAAGATAGTCTATTACTAAATTGCTGTAAATACTATACGTATACATAGTGGATAACTAAAGTGTAATGAACACTTGTCAATGCTTAATAATAAACCTACCAATTAATCTTCTGAGTTTCTGTCTCCCTGTGAATTATTACTGAGCATACTATATAGTTGAAGACTGAGACATTTAAGCAACATATGGGAATCTTTACTGAAGAAATGTTTCGAAACGTTTCTTCATTAAAGATTCCCATATGTTGCTTAAGTGTCTCAATCTTCAACTTGTCAGTTTTAAACCATTTATCACATACTATATAGTATTTAAACCTCCCACAGTGTGAGGGTGCAGGGGCTGGTCCTCTGGCTTTACCATTGTGTGTGGAAAAGACACTTCAGTAGTATAAAGAATTTACAAGTCTTGATAAGGATTCTAAATATGTTTCAATGATTGACTTATTTCTATATAATAACAGGGAAGTATTAAACTGGTAAGGGTCAGCATCTGAGGAACTGAACATAAGTAGGCTTGATACAAGGAAGGGAAAGGTAGCTCCAATCCTTTGAATCAAGATCCTGTTGCCAGCATTCCTTGAACTGAAATGTTCTGTCCAATTACACAGACACACACAAATCCATTCAAATAGTACCTGGGATGAACATTTCAGATACTCACTTACAGAGCAATTTTCCCAAAATGTTCCCTTTCCATGTGTTTATGCGCTGTATGACCCCTGTGGTTTAGCGCTTCTTTTTTTATTATAATAATAATAATAATAATCCATGTGTTTAACTTTAAAAATCAGGCACTTACAAATTTTTTTTGTTTCTCTTATACTGTATGCAAATATCATTTAGTTGCCAAACTATTTACTAAGGTTTCCTGGTTCCTGGCATCTGCATTGTAGCTCTGGTGTTTCACAGTGGTGAGGGAAGTCTCCTGAGCATCGTCACCAGTTGTAAGGCTTTGGTCTCTGAAGTTCCAGGGCTGAACACTGCTTGAAACGAAGATAAGGTAGAAGATCTCGGTGAGAGTGTACATGGGCACACACACCCAGAATACCTTCCTCCACTGGGCCAGAGTTTCCTGTTGCAAAAAATAAAATAATTGGTTATACTAAGTCTTGGAGCTGTTATTTTTTTGAAGACCCCTGGCTGTCTTCAAGAAGGCACTGGACAGGCACCTAAAGTCAGTACCTGACCGACCGGGCTGTACGTCATGACCCCCGAAACCCTCTCCAGGTAAATTCACTTACCTATTATGTACCTATATTCATCCTATGAGCAGTAATCAAAAGATTACAGAGTATATATGGCGTTCATGGATATAGTAGGTTCATATTATACCTGGATACCTGGAGAGAGTTCCAGGGGTCAACGCCCCTGCGGCCCGGTCTGTAATCAGGCCTCATGTTGGATCAGAGCCTGATCAACCAGGCTGTTACTGCTGGCCGCACACAGTCCAACGTACGAACCACAGCCTGGCTGGTCAGGTACTGACTTTAGGTGCCTGTCCAGTGCCTGCTTGAAGACAGCCTGCTTGAAGACATTGGGGGGATGTTACATCGCCTGCCGAGTCTTTTGCTTTCGTAGGGAGTGATGTTCATGTGCAAGTTTGGTACTAATCCCTCGAGAATTTTCCACGTGTATATAATAATGTATCTCTCCCGCCTGCATTCTAGGGAGTACAGGTTTAGGAACTTCAAGCGTTCCCAGTAATTGAGGTGGTTTATCGCAGTTATGCGTGCCGTGAAGGTTCTCTGCACATTTTCTAGGTCAGCAATTTTACCCGCCTTGAAAGGTGCAGTTAATGTGCAGCAATATTCTAGCCTAGATAGAACAAGCGATCTGTAAAGTGTCAACATGGGCGTTGGCATCTCTGGTTTTGAAGGTTCTCATTATCCATCCTGTCATTTTTCTAGCAGATGTGATTGCTATGGTGTTATGGTCCTTGAAGGTGAGATCCTCTGACATGATCACTCCCAGGTCTTTGACATTAGTTTTTCGCTCTATTGTGTGGTTGGAATTTGTTTTGTACTCTGATGAGATTTTAATTTCCTCACGTTTTCCATATCTGAGTAATTGAAATTTCTCATCATTGAACTTCATATTGTTTTCTGCAGCCCATTTAAAGATTTGGTTTATGTCTGCTTGGAGTCTTGCAGTGTCTTCAACGGTGGACACTGTCATGCAGATTCGGGTGTCATCTGCAAAGGAAGACACGGCATTGTGGCTTATATCCCTGTCTATGTCCGATATGAGGATGAGGAACAGGATGGGAGCGAGTACTGTGCCTTGTGGAACAGAGCTTTTCACCGTAGCCGCCTCAGACTTTACTCTGTTGACTACTACTCTTTGAAGTTATACTGTCAACCATTATATGGAAAATATTACAATACTAGGGTAAAAAAATTATTAGAACGACGATCCCAATCTGTTGAATATGAGGATCAATTTTAACCCCTTAGACAATGTTACCAATTTGTCCATTACTGAACCCCTAGACAATGTTACCAACCTGTCCATTACTGAACCCCTAGACAATGTTACCAACCTGTCCATTACTGAACCCCTAGACAATGTTACCAACCTGTCCATTACTGAACCCCTAGACAATGTTACCAACCTGTCCATTACTGAACCCCTAGACAATGTTACCAACCTGTCCATTACTGAACCCCTAGACAATGTTACCAACCTGTCCATTACTGAATCCCTAGACAATGTTACCATCCTGTCCATTACTGAACCCCTAGACAATGTTACCAACCTGTCCATTACTGAACCCCAAGACAATGTTACCAACCTGTCCATTACTGAATCCCTAGACAATGTTACCAACCTGTCCATTACTGAACCCCTAGACAATGTTACCAACCTGTCCATTACTGAACCCCTAGACAATGTTACCATCCTGTCCATTACTGAACCCCTAGACAATGTTACCAACCTGTCCATTACTGAACCCCTAGTCAATGTTACCAACTTATCCATTAATAAACCCCATACACAATGTTACCAACTTGGTGGTTAGTGATGAGGCCGGTGACCACAGGGACAATGAAGGAGATAATACTGGCAAATGTGTTGCTAATACCAAACAACGTGCCTGCAAAGAGAGAATTCTGATAAAGGGCTCTTAAGTAAGTAAGTAAGTTTATTCAGGTATACACAAATAGTTACATAGATTACAATACATAGCAGCACATATGTAGAGAACCCAGGATAACCCAAAAAAGTCAGACAAAGTGACTTATTTCCATTGGGGTCTCTTCATCCAAGAAACTGAAGCTACCCTTACCTAAATCGGAGCAAACCTGATTATCAATCCTCAGGTGCTGTATGGTCCCTATGGGTTTAGCTCATCCCCATGAACAGAATAATGTCTGCTTATAAAAACGCCAAGACATGATAACCTGATTAATTTTTTTTCAACACACTAGCTGTCTCCCACCGAGGAAGGGTGACCCCAAAAAAAAGAAGAAACTTATAAAGTTTATCTTCTTCCACTTAGTAATTTTTACAGGAGAAGGGGTAACTAACCCTTTCCTGGTATTTTTTATTGCCTCTTACTACACACATGGATTACGGAGAAAAGATTCTTTTGCACTTCCCCATGCAGAATTTACTATTATTATTCTTATTAGTACTACTACTACTACTAAGACACCTCCATGAAAGGAGTACACACCTGAAAGGTTTGGAGCTATATCTGTTGAGTTGACGATGACACTAGTGGTGATGGCACCATTGAAGAACAGTGCCAGGCAGATGAGTGCCACTGTCACCTCCCACTGGCACCCTCCATATGCCACACCTACCACCACCACCGCTGGCACCCACATTGCTGCCACATAAACCCATTATTTATATTATCACATTCATAACTTTAACATATATAACTTTTATTATCAATATAATCATTACTACTGTACTATTTATCTTTTAGTACTTTAATATTTCTTCAGTTTATTATATTGCTTATACAATAAGTCCATGGACGATGTGACCAGTTAATTGTGTAGTTAATAGGCTTCAAACTTAATAAAATAAACTCAAAAACTGTGATTGTCTAATCATTTCAGACCCTGGACAGTTTCTATAGACTACCTTACTTTATATAGCCTACTTTCTAGTGATTTTGAGTACAAATGTGGTCATGTAACTTGTATTTTGTTTCTGAGTACATCTCTAAAGGTGTATAAATGTAAACATAACTATATATCTATGAAATGATTAGTTAAAAGTCACTTTTATTCACTCATTATTAAGGCTGTGTATCATCTGTACATCACCAGTCAATATTTTAAATCCCTAAAATAGGGATTAAAATGTATTGTGTATATATAGTAGTATATGCTGAGGTATATTCAATTCCAAGTGTATACACAATGTTGCTGTCAGTGCATACAAATGAGATAAACTTAGGTTTTACAACAAACTTTTATTGGAACAATATCAGGCTCTGACGAGCTTCATTATAACTCCACAAAGCTCTACACACAACGAAACATTGTACTATCATCATATTATAAAACTATATAGATTAAAGTTCTTATTTAGGCTGCACACCTAATTTTAACTTTAACGTATACCTGGAGAGAGTTCCAGGGGTCAACGCCCCCGCGGCCTGGTCTGTGACCAGGCCTCATGTTGGATCAGAGCCTGATCAACCAGGCTGTTACTGCTGGCCGCACGCAGTCCAACGTACGAACCACAGCCTGGCTGGTCAGGTACTGACTTTAGGTGCCTGTCCAGTGCCTGCTTGAAGACAGCCAGGGGTTTGTTGGTGATCCCCCTGATGTATGCTGGGAGGCAGTTGAACAGTCTTGAGCCCCTGACACTTATTGTGTTGTCCCTCAACGTGCTAGTGGCACCCCTGCTTTTCATTGGGGGAATGTTACATCGCCTGCCGAGTCTTTTGCTTTCGTAGGGGGTGACTCTCGTGTGCAAGTTTGGTACTAATCCCTCGAGAATTTTCCACGTGTACATAATAATGTATCTCTCCCGCCTGCGTTCTAGGGAGTACAGATTTAGGAACGTCAAGCGTTCCCAGTAACTGAGGTGGTTTATCGCAGTTATGTGTGCCGTGAAGGTTCTCTGTACATTTTCAAGGTCAGTAATTTCACCCGGTTTGAAAGGTGCAGTTAGTGTGCAGCAATATTCCAGCCTAGATAGAACAAGTGACCTGAAAAGTGTCAACATGGGCTTGGCATCCCTGGTTTTGAAGGTTCTCATTATCCATCCTGTCATTTTTTTAGCAGATGCGATTGCTACGGTATTATGGTCCTTGAAGGTGAGATCCTCTGACATGATCACTCCCAGGTCTTTGACATTAGTTTTTCGCTCTATTGTGTGGTTAGAATTTGTTTTGTAATCTGATGAAATTTTAATTTTTTCACGTTTTCCATATCTGAGTAATTGAAATTTCTCATCATTGAACTTCATATTGTTTTATGCAGCCCATTTAAAGATTTGGTTTATGTCTGCTTGGAGTCTTGCAGTGTCTTCAACGGTGAACACTGTCATACAGATTCGGGTGTCATCTGCAAAGGAAGACACGGCACTGTGGCTTATATCCCTGTCTATGTCCGATATGAGGATGAGGAACAGGATGGGAGCGAGTACTGTGCCTTGTGGAACAGAGCTTTTCACTGTAGCCGCCTCAGACTTTACTCTGTTGACTACTACTCTTTGTGTTCTACTTGTTAGGAAATTATAAATCCATCTACCCACTTTTCCTGTTATTACTTTATCACGCATTTTGTGTGCTATTACACCATGGTCACACTTGTCAAAGGCTTTTGCAAAGTCTGTGTAAATAACATCTGCTTACTTACTTACTTATTCTAGAGCATCCAGGACCTTGTCGTAGTGGTCCAGTAGTTGGGACAGATAGGAGCGACCTGCTCTAAACCCATGCTGCCCTGGGTTGTGTAATTGATGGTTATCTAGATGAGTGGCGATCTTGCTTCTTAGAACCCTTTCAAAGATTTTTATGATATGGGACGTTAGCGCTATTGGTCTGTAGTTCTTTGCTATTGCTTTACTACCCCCTTTGTGGAGTGGGGCTATGTCTGTTGTTTTTAGTAACTGCGGGACGACCCCAATTAAAATACACAAATTTAACCCAGAATTACCCAATAAGGTCAAATAACGTGACTTTAATGTCTTCAGAGAGTAATGAGTTACCAAGGATGCTGAAGATTCTGCGAGTGTTGATGAGGGAGAGATGATGGTGTTGTACAAGCCAGTCACTCAAGGTACTGGCACCTACTGCTCCAGTGTACCGAGAGAGGAAGGGTAGGGCAGACAGGGCACCGTTCTGCAGGAGAGGGCATCAAGGAGTTAGTGCCACAGCCATCACACACACACACACACACACACACACACACACACTGGAGCTGTGAATCGACCCCTGCAGCCAAATATAGGTGAGTACACACTCACTCTCACACTCTTTCTCATGAGTTCATGTGGGACTGAACCTGGGATGGTTAGATGACATTCACACACCTGGATTTTCCTCATCTAGTATTTCACACCTGGAATTCCTATATTCCCACACCTGGAATTCCTATATTCCCACACCTGGAATTCCTATATTCCCACACCTGGCATCCCTACATCCCCACACCTGGCATTCCTATATTCCCATACTTGGCATTCCTGTTATCCCACATCTGGCATTCCTACACCTAGTATTCCCACACCTGGCATTTCTACACCTAGTATTCCCACACCTGGCATTCCTACACCTAGTATTCCCACACCTGGCATTCCTACACCTAGTATTCCCACACCTGGCATTTCTACACCTAGTATTCCCACACCTGGCATTTCTACACCTAGTATTCACACACCTGGCATTCCTACAATCAACTCTCCCATTCCTTGGATCAAAATCTCCCATTCTCTCTCAACTTCAGGACTAGCCTAGCCTAGGGTAGTCTACTAATAGATGAGTAGATGTGTATGAATATTATTGCTATATGTATTATTATGGGCATTATTACATTATATTGCTGTAGGGTAATATTTAATTGTAATTTTATTTCTATCATGACTCACGAAATCGTTTTTTCAATTCTGTCGTAAATAACTAATAGTAAAGAATAAACAATAACGAAAGTAGTTATGAAAAAAAATAATTGATGGAAAATAAAAGTAAATCACGTACAACAATGTATGTCAAATTTAAGGACAAAAGCGAACAGTCCTTGGAAATGAAGGTCAGATTAGGGAAAATATGTCAGAAAACAGGACAAGTGTTTCCTGACGCGGGTCATATGATGAGTCCCACAGCTAGAGCTTATGGTCAGCCAGGTTTCATCTTTGAAGCAAAACACCGAGTCAAAATTACCTTTAAATTTTAAGGACAAAAATCTCAGAAGCAAATAAACTGTCCCGGGTAAAGCAGCCCTGGTCATACCGCCTTGATGGAGAATCCCAGGACATTCTTCATGTATGTAGGCAGCTGGGTGAGGAAAAGAGTGAGGCCCCAGGAGTTCCCCATGTCACACACCACAATGGCATACACAGGCAGGCTCCTCACTATATCTCTCCACGGGATGCTGTCTGGCTGCTGCCTCTCACTCGTCCCTGAGCTCCTCAGAGGTCCTTCTATGTATGCTAGTTCCTTCCGGCTGATCCTGTAGTGAGAGTCAAAAGATTAGAGGCTCATAATGGCTCCAGGGACTGGGTCACAAAGTTTTAAGTGTAGTGGAGACATACAAAGAACTCGAGTTTTACAATATTTAGAGCTTAAACTATTTGACTTCTCTATGAAGGTAAGTTGGTTAATATGGTTTCAAGCCTATCGACTACACTAGGGTCATTAAGGCTGACCAAAACCAGGGATGCCAAACCCATGTTGACACTTTTCAGGTCGTTTGTTCTATCTAGGCTGGAATATTGCTGCACACTAACTGCACCTTTCATGGCAGGTGAAATTGCTGACCTAGAAAATGTGCAGAGAACCTTCACGGCACGCATAACTGCGATAAACCACCTCAATTACTGGGAACGCTTGAAGTTCCTACACCTGTACTCCCTAGAACGCAGGCGGGAGAGATACATTATTATATACACGTGGAAAATTCTCGAGGGATTAGTACCAAACTTGCACACGAGAGTCACTCCCTACGAAAGCAAAAGACTCGGCAGACGATGCAACATCCCCCAATGAAAAGCAGGGGTGCCACTAGCACGTTGAGAAACAACACAATAAGTGTCAGGGGCCCAAGACTGTTCAACTGCCTCCCAGCATACATAAGGGATATTACCAACAAACCCCTGGCTGTCTTCAAGCAGGCACTGGACAGGCACCTAAAGTCGGTACCTGACCAGCCAGGCTGTGGTTCGTACGTTGGACTGCGTGCGGCCAGCAGTAACAGCCTGGTTGATCAGGCTCTGATCCAACATGAGGCCTGGTCACAGACCGGGCCGCAGGGGCGTTGACCCCAGGAACTCTCTCCAGGTATACTCCAGGTATAACCTTTTTCACCATCAGTTAAGAATACTTTAATTCCTAAAGCCAAACTCTCAGCATATAATACACTGAGAAAAATTCAGTTCTTGATGCATACATTGTGCTTCCTCTATGACGGTGCCTTGATACAGGTGAGGGGTTCTTGATCCAGCAAACTGGTCTTCCCTTCATTGAATGGAACCTGAACGCCCTCTTCCCAATCATTCCATAGCGATATATGACCCACTAAGATTTAGCGCTTCCTCCCATGATTATAATAAAACTAGATGTATTTTCGGTTGCCGCGCCATCCAAGAAAGGAATCCCCGTGTTTCACAAGCCCAGCCTCCTCTACCTCAATGTATGCAAAAGGAATACTGGAAGACAGACAAAATTCAAATACCAAAAATGTGTGTATATTTGTGGGTATGAATTCTTGTATGTTAGGTTTTCGAAAAAATATGTTAGGTTTCTTCGAAACCTAACATATTTTTTTTCGAAAACTTCTGTTTATCATTTATTTTAGTTCATTTCTTATTTGTAATTCAATTTAATTTCCATGTTGAGGGTCCCCCAAACCTAGTGCCCCGGGCCCCCCAAGGTCTAAATTCGGTCCTGGTCACTCTGCCTCCTAGAGTATACCTGGAGAAGGTTTCGGTGGTCAACGCCCCCGTCGCAGGTCTGAGACCAGGCCTAGTGGTGGATCAGGGTCTGATCAACCAGGTTGTTACTGTTGGCCGCACGCAAACTGACGAACGAACCACAGCCACTGACTTTAGGTGCTTGTCCAGCGCTTTCTTGAAGACAGCCAGGGGTCTATAGGTAATCCCCCTTATGTATGCTGAGAGGCAGTTGAACAGTCTTGGGCCCCGGACACTTATCGCTATTACACTATGGTCACACTTGTCAAAGGTTTTTGCAAAGTCTGTGTATACTACATCTGCGTTTTTGTCTTCTAGAGCATCCAGGACCTCGTTATAGTGGTCCAGTAGTTGGGACAGACAGGAGCGAACTGCTCTAAACCCATGCTACCCTGGGTTGTGTAACTGATGGGAATCTAGATGGGTGGCGACTTTGCTTCTTAGAACCCTTCCACAGATTTTTATATGGGACGTTAGCGCTATTGGTCTGTAGTTCTTTGCTATTGCTTTACTGCGCACTTTGTGGAGTGGGGCTATGTCTGTTGTTTTTAGCAGCTGTGGGACGACCCCTGTGTCCATGCTCCCTCTCCATAGGATGTTAAAAACACACAATAGGGGCTTCTTGCATTTCTTGATGAACACGGAGTTCCATGAGTCTGGGTCTGTGGCAGAGTGCATGGGCATGTCATTTATCGCCTTTTCGAAGTCATCTGGCGTCATGGTAATATCAGATAGGTTCTAGTCTACCATATTCTGTGTCTCTCTCATAAAAAAATAATTCAGGTCTTCGACTCTCAGTCTGGAGTTCTGGGGGTTACACACACATACCAGGGTTTCTGTGGGTTACACACATACCAGGGGTTCTGGGGATTACACACGTACCAGGGGTGTTCTAGGGGTTACACACGTACCAGTGGTGTTCAGGGTGGCCCAGTGGTCTGGTGGCTTGAGCTCTCGCTTCACACACGGAGGGCCCGGGTTCGATTCCCGGCGGGTGGAAACATTTCGACGTGTTTCCTTACACCTGTTTTCATGTTCACCTAGCAGCAAATAGGTACCTGGGTTGTTAGTCGACTGGTGTGGGTCGCATCCTGGGGGACAAGATTAAAGACCCCAATGGAAATAAGACAGACAGTCCTCGATGACGTACTGACTTTCTTGGGTTATCCTGGGTGGCTAACCCTCCGGGGTTAAAAATCCGAAGAAATCTTATCTTATCTTTCTAGGGATTACACACGCACCAGGGGAATTTGGAGGACCACGCACATATCTGGGGTGTTCTGGAGGATCACACACGTACCTGGGGTGTTCTGGAGAATCAAACACATACCTGGGGTGTTCCGCTGGGGAGTTATACATGGTGGAAAACCAGAGAAGGCACCAGGCGAGAGATAGGGACCCCGTCACGTAGAAGGCAGCGGCCCACCCGTAAAAGTCAATAACGAGGCCACACAGGGGAAGAGTCACAGCTGTGCTCAACGTAGACGCTGTCAAATAGTAGTAGTATCATTAATATTATTGGAGTGCTAGTACTGATACTGCTGTTACATATAGCGTTATTACAATACTGCTATTACAACTTACCGAAGTAAACAATGCCTATAAACCTGGGTCTCTCGAGGGGAGGTATCCAGCGAGCGACGCAGGCATGCATGCTGGGCCATGACGCACCCTGGGAACATAATAATAATAATAATAATAATAATAATAATAATAATAATAATAATATCTTCATTTACTACAAGTACATGTACAAGGTATACAGGCCTAGCTGACATCAATGACATACTACTGTATAGAAAGTCCCTTGTTATTCAGAGCATTTCGGGCAAATTATGTCAGTTTTGTCCCAGGATGCGACCCACACCAATCCACTACCACCCAGGTACCCATTTTACTGATGGGTGAACATAGACAACCGGTGTAAGGAAACAACGTCCAATGTTCCTACTCTTCACTGGGAATTAATCCCGGACCCTCACTGTGTGAAGCGAGAGCTTTAACCACCAGGCCACGGGGCACGGGACACGCTACTTTAATACCCTCAACGGAAAGCGATAGATTAGTAGGGGTCCTACAGCACCTGGGAAAATTGGAGACAGGTTTTATTCAAAGAAGGGTAGGTATTACATCTACCTCCGGTTTTGCTCCTGTAATTACATACACTGAAGACGGGAGACCAGGAGTATAGCAATCACATACACACACACTCACCTGTATGAGTCCCTGAACAACCCTGAGAGCGATGAGGGCACCATAATGTAGTCTAGCAGCTGGGGGAGAGAGTATGCTGCCCACACCACCTGCTAACACACACACACCGAACACCCACTTCGTACCGTACACCTCCGCCAGTCTACCTCCCACCACCTGCACCGTGTGTAGACCACACCATTACAAATCTCTTCTCAAGGAAATATACACTGAGAAATGTTTTTCACTCGTTGTATATAAACTAAGAAGTTTGTATCTCTCAATGTATATATCCGAGAGCTGTGTGTGTCTTAATATATACACGTTGAGAGCTTAATTCCTATTTTAGGTACTAAAGTATTCTTGCCTGGTGGTGAATAGGTGACTTGCAACCTAGGATAGTCAACCATTCTTAAACAGTCGTATTCAATTTGGAAAATAAATCGGTTTGTTTACTTTACTCATAAGGAAAAGTGATGGAACGTAAGTTGTCCATTAGTTTGGACGATTTGGATTAATATTAACGTACACTTTTATAAAGTAACTATAAAAACATACAAGTCTGTCCTATGATACAAGTATGAAACGTATAATAGACAGATCTGTCCTATGATACAAGTATGAAACATGTACTAGACAGGGCTGACCTGAGTCATGGCGTAGCCATAGTAGAAGCAGCCGAGCACCAGACCTTGTGTGGTCACGTCCCACTCGAACTCCGCGTCCTGATGACCCGGTGTAAGGTCACCCCGGGTAGTTTCAGCAGGTCCCAGCCCATACAACGTTGTCCAGGTATCGCAACGTTGTTCAGGGTAGCATCGAGTCACCAACGTTGTTCCAGGTAGCATCGAGTCACCAACGTTGTTCCAGGTAGCATCGAGTCACCAACGTTGTTCCAGGTAGCATCGAGTCACCAACGTTGTTCCAGGTAGCATCGAGTCACCAACGTTGTTCCAGGTAGCATCGAGTCACCAACGTTGTTCCAGGTATCATCGAGTCACCAACGTTGTTGCAGGTAGCATCGAGTCACCAACGTTGTTCCAGGTAGCATCGAGTCACCAACGTTGTTCCAGGTAGCATCGAGTCACCAACGTTGTTGCAGGTAGCATCGAGTCACCAACGTTGTTGCAGGTAGCATCGAGTCACCAACGTTGTTGCAGGTAGCATCGAGTCACCAACGTTGTTGCAGGTAGCATCGAGTCACCAACGTTGTTGCAGGTAGCATCGAGTCACCAACGTTGTTGCAGGTAGCATCGAGTCACCAACGTTGTTGCAGGTAGCATCGAGTCACCAACGTTGTTGCAGGTAGCATCGAGTCACCAACGTTGTTCCAGGTAGCATCGAGTCACCAACGTTGTTCCAGGTAGCATCGAGTCACCAACGTTGTTGCAGGTAGCATCGAGTCACCAACGTTGTTGCAGGTAGCATCGAGTCACCAACGTTGTTGCAGGTAGCATCGAGTCACCAACGTTGTTGCAGGTAGCATCGAGTCACCAACGTTGTTGCAGGTAGCATCGAGTCACCAACGTTGTTGCAGGTAGCATCGAGTCACCAACGTTGTTGCAGGTAGCATCGAGTCACCAACGTTGTTGCAGGTAGCATCGAGTCACCAACGTTGTTGCAGGTAGCATCGAGTCACCAACGTTGTTGCAGGTAGCATCGAGTCACCAACGTTGTTGCAGGTAGCATCGAGTCACCAACGTTGTTGCAGGTAGCATCGAGTCACCAACGTTGTTGCAGGTAGCATCGAGTCACCAACGTTGTTGCAGGTAGCATCGAGTCACCAACGTTGTTGCAGGTAGCATCGAGTCACCAACGTTGTTGCAGGTAGCATCGAGTCACCAACGTTGTTGCAGGTAGCATCGAGTCACCAACGTTGTTCCAGGTAGCATCGAGTCACCAACGTTGTTGCAGGTAGCATCGAGTCACCAACGTTGTTGCAGGTAGCATCGAGTCACCAACGTTGTTGCAGGTAGCATCGAGTCACCAACGTTGTTGCAGGTAGCATCGAGTCACCAACGTTGTTGCAGGTAGCATCGAGTCACCAACGTTGTTGCAGGTAGCATCGAGTCACCAACATTGTTGCAGGTAGCATCGAGTCACCAACGTTGTTCCAGGTAGCATCGAGTCACCAACGTTGTTCCAGGTAGCATCGAGTCACCAACGTTGTTGCAGGTAGCATCGAGTCACCAACGTTGTTCCAGGTAGCATCGAGTCACCAACGTTGTTCCAGGTAGCATCGAGTCACCAACGTTGTTCCAGGTCACAATATATCCACAATAACAACAGATGTATACAGGTCCAAGAAATAAATATGAAAATAGTATAAAATTCAGACAGGTTGATAAGTAAGACACATATGCAACAGTTAGGTATCTTTATTCAGAAACGTTTCGCCTTCACAGTAGGCTTCTTCAGTCGAGTACAGAAGAGTTTTGCTATATAGTATGGAACATTGTTCCAGACTATGGAGCAAAACTCTTCTCCAGGTTGTGGGACTGACCCCCTCAAAACTACGTCTTGAAGGGTGATGGACTGATTACATCGTCTTCATATCTTTACTGCTTCTGCTAACTCTTCTGTACTCGACTGAAGAAGCCTACTGTGTAGGCGAAACGTTTCGGAATAGATACCCAACTGATGCCCATGTGCCTTACTTATGAGGTGCAAGGAATCACTGTACCTCACCCCAGGTACCCGGAGTTGCATGGAGTGTGGCCGTTTAGTGTCCCAGTTAAAAAAAAATGGAGAACTAAACAGATGAACTTACTGTGTCCTAGATGCCAAAATGTATAGAGCATCATAAAAAATAGCTAAATTTCGTAGGAACTGGTTTTCTGTATCAACAGTAATAGGATATTTTCTCCTGACTCGGGTTTCATCAGTCACTAGGCTGAGGCCTTCCTGGCTGATCAGTCCACAAAGTAAGAACATAAACACCTCATCATACAGTGTGATTAGTGAGGTCGTAAGATTTAATTTCCAAATCTAAATTACCTTCGAACTATTATTCCTAAAACATTATAATATTGCGTTAGGGTGTTGAAAAACAATGAATAGTTAATTAAGCAGTATCTCATGATTACAGTGCGAACAACAAGGTTTTATTATCTGACACAGAGTTATAGTTAATGAAGATTTATCTTTGTTTCAGTTAAGAATAAAAAGCCACAATCGTAGCTGGAACAGTTCACCAGAAGATGTTTGAGTCCCTCCTGGAAAATTGTCAAGTCACAACTGAGGCGAGGAAAATAGAGACGTCCTAAAGACTATACGGTAGATGACGGGGAAAGGAATAGCAGCAGTTGTAGTAGTAGCATCATCAATAGTAGTGTCAATAGCAGCAGTAGTAGTAGTAGTAATAGTAGTACGTATGGTTTTTTGTCCTTTTCTCGCTCCAGTTGTGACTTTACAGTAGTCCAGGAGAGCTTATTATTGTCAAGTCACAGCTAGATTTCTGGTGAACTGTCCCAATAAAAGTAGTTCTGCCAACTGTGTCTTTTCTCCACTCTGGTGGGCTGAGCACATCATTTAGATCCATTAAATTAAAGATTACGTCAACGTTATTTTTACCTCTTCGTCTCCATAGGTGATGTCGTCACTCAGATGGCGCCTAATATCGTCCTCAGCGCCATCTGTTGACGGAAATTTAAATTGGGGAGGGAGGTAGGCATAGTTGAATTTG